>CAJUYG010001959.1:8318-29569 GCA_910591675.1 Galerucella calmariensis
TACATTGCCTGCTCTTAGGTTGATATACTAGCGATTTCTATAGAATGCTCGTTGTTTTGACTGCATTCTAGGCATATATGTTTAAGTATACAGAAGGTTCGTTGTTTTGACTGCATTCGGATCACCTATCTTATTATCCGGAATGTTTCGTTGTCTTGACCACATTCTTGTTACTTGTTCAATTATGTATACAGGGTGTTTAAGTAAAATGCGGAATGCTTGTTTCCTTGACAGCATACCGAATGTTAACCGTTAATAGAATCCGACTCAAACTTAGCTGATAGTAGACAAGAATTGGAGGAGAGGTCACTATTATTAGAGGGGACTCACTAGCCTGGCCCAAGAGGACCGGTGCCACAATGTTACGGGTGATCACGACACAACAGAGGTCGATTTGCATAATCAACAGGTATTGTCGATGCTGGGGGATAAGTTTGGTCCTCCTATTCATGAAGAACTAGGAGAACGTTGGTCTACGTACCTTCGCGAATGCTTAACTGCAGATAGAAGAGAGGATCACTTGTTAAAACATTTGGTACCGGATAACTGTAAAGCACTGAGTCCCCCACAATTGAACGAGGAGATTGAGTCCCTTTTACCTGTACACGCCTTGAAAAACGATCATTTTTCATGCAATCTACAAGAGCAACTGGGAGCGGGACGGGCTATTCTAGGCTCAATTCTATCAGAAAAGTTGGAAGAGCCAAACAAGACTTTGTTACTGACCAGTGGCAATGTGGAAAATCTGGTGGAGGCGGGACAGCTATTCACAAATGTCCATCAGGCAGTTTCCTCGAAAAGGAGGTTTGAGGTTAATCCCCACTTAAGTCCGAATTGTAGATCGGCAGCCATTAGAGCCCCATTAGATGGCTTTCTATTTGGATCTGATTTTCTTACCAAAGTTAGAGCTAACAAAGAGATGAGAAAGGCGGTCGCTGAAATCAAGAAAACTAACAGAACAGAATTTTTTTCAGGTCCATCTGGTACTCAGACTTTAAACTCCAGGCGCCCGCTTTACAAGTCCAGAATAAAAGGAGAAAGAAAGAAAGGGAGACAGAGAGGCCAACCAACGAGACAACAACAGGGAGAAGCACGCCGGTACAGAAAAAATACAACAGAGAGGAGCAGATCCCTGCCGAGGTAATTTCGCAAATAGAGGTAAACCAACAAAACAGGCAGATTAAAATTGTTCAAAGACCAATGGTGCAATATTTCTGGTAACATGCAAATTCATCGCTGGGTTTCAGGCATAGAATTGCCCTTCGCCAGCAAACTCAGGCAGGGTAGAATACCAGAGGTAAATATCCCAAGATCAAAACTCCCAACTTATCAGGCAGAAATTAATAAAGTATTGAATAAAGGTTCAATAGTTAAATGTAATTTCAAAAAGAACCAATTCTTGTCTTCCTATGTTTTCAATAAGAAAGCCTAGTGGGGAGTATAGATTTATTCCTCATTTTAAAAAATTCAACAGATTTATTAAAAATCCTCATTTCAAAATGGAAGATTATCGGAGCGCCTTGAAGTTGATGACACGCAATTGCTTCATGTCAAAAATTGATTTAAAAGACGCTTTTTTTCTTTTATCTATTAATGAGGACCATAGAAGATTTTAAAGATTTTGTTTTCAAAAGGAACTTCATGAATTCACATGTTTAAGTTTTGGGTTGAACGCAGCCCCGTTTATTTTCACTAAACTACTCAAACCTGTAATTAAAAAATTGAGGCAAGAGGGACATACATTAATCGTATATTTAGATGATTTTTTAATATTTGGTAATACCTTTGAAGATTGTGCCAGATCATCTAAGTGTACCCTAAACCTTTTATCCAGTTTGGGCTTCATTATTAATTTAGAGAAGAGCATATTAGTTCCCACACAAGATATAACATATTTAGGTTTCACTTCCAACTCTGTTAATATGCGGCTAGGCCTGCCAACGGAAAAAGCAGAAAACATCAAGAAAGCACTGATAAGATTTAGAGTCAGATCAAATTGTAAAATAAAAAGTTTTGCTTCGTTGGTGGGAAAGTTAATTTCAGTTTCACCAGCTCTTAACTATAGTCGACTGCACTTAAAATCTTCCGAGATAGTGAAAATGGAAGCATTAGTCAGAAGTAAAAACAATTATAACTCAAACATGATCGTTCCAAACCAATTGGTTAATTGACATTGACTGGTGGATGCATAATATAAGTAATTCGGGAAGACAAATAACACCAACACCATATTCTTTAAAAATATTTTCGGACTCTTCAAATACCGGCTGGGGAGCTTGGTGCATTAGCCAGGAGGCACAGGGTTTTTGGGACAATGACCAGATTCCAAACCATATCAACTGGCTCGAGTTATGTGCCGCCTTTTTAAAATGTTTTGCCAGACTTAGGTCTAATTGTTATATTTCACTACGACTTGATAGTGTTACAGCTATTGCATGCATAAACAAAATGGGTAGCACTCGCTATTCACTGCTCAACAACTCAACTAGAAATATTTGGGATTGGTGCGAGTTCCGAAACATATAAATTTGTGCTTCATACATAAATACCAAGGATAATATCAGAGCGGATTTTTCATCTCGAAACCATCAGTCAAATATAGAATTTGAGTTAAACCAAGATGTATTTAAAAACGTTACAGAAAAATTTGGTTATCCCGAAATTGATCTGTTTGCATCCAGAGTTAATACTAAATGCAACCTATATGTTTCATGGAAACCCGATCCCGATAGTTTGCGGGTGGATGCTTTCACAATTTGCTGGGCAAATTATTACTTCTACGCATTCCCTCCTTTCTCTTCAATTTGCAGAATATTCGATAATATTATAAATGACAAAGCAACGGGTATAATTGTAGTGCCCAACTGGCCGACGCAACCATGGTATCCACAGTTTATGAGCCTACTTATAGAAGAACCCATAACAGTGTCACCGGACAATGATCTTATTTTATTTCCTTCCAGGGAAAAACATCCCTCATTCAACAATATTTCCCTGGTGGTAGGGAAGTTATCCGGCAGTGGTTGAGACGGAGATCCTTCCCAGAGGAAACCATTCCGATTTTCTCATCATAAATTTCAGACACAACTTTCAAACAGTATTCCCACTGTTGTAAAAAATGGTGGAGTTTTTGTTTATCTAAAAACTACGACCCGCGTGACTACAACCTTAATACGTTGCTGACTTTCTTTACAGAGTCTTTCAACATCGGTCCATCGTATTCTTCAATAAATTGCTTTAGGTCGGCATTTTCATTACTTTTAATGTATAAACAAGAGGATGAGGTAATATTGAAAATATTTTTCCAAGGAATCTATAATAGGCGTCCATCAGCGCCTAGATACGAGTCAACATGGGACCCCCATCCTGTATTGACCTATATCAGTGCCATTTTTCCGAACGATACGCTTACTTTGAAAGATTCAACATTAAAACTCGCTACCTTATTACTCCTAACATCTGGTCATAGGCTCCAGACATTATCTAGAATAACTATACCAAACATAATAAAAAGGGAGGACCGAATCGAGATTAGAATTTCCGATACAATTAAGACTTCGGGCATTAGAGAAAAGCAACCCTTTCTATTATTACCCTATTTTGAAGATAAACCCTAGCTCTGCGCTGCCTCAACCTTAGAATATTATTTAAATAAAACCAAATTGCACCGGAATTCAACGAATACACTTCTAATAACATATCAGCGTCCTTTTCATGCTAGGTCTACTCAGACAATACCCCGTTGGGTAAAAGAAATTTTGCAAAGAAGTGGTATTGACACCACAATATTTAAAGGGTATAGTGTTTGCCATGCCACCACTTCGGCAGCCTTTAGATCAGGGTTGAACATAGACTTAATTAGGAAAACAGCAGGCTAGACAGAGAAGTCCAAAGTGTTTTATAACTTTTATAATTTGCCATTAGCAACCAATCCGGCGGATTTCGCAAAATGTATTGGTAATGGTTTAGGTTATGATAAAACTTTTGTTGAAATTCTCACATATTGATTCGTATTTAATTTGGGCGATACGTATTCCAAACCCTCTTATGCCTTGTTTGTATTGTTCTTCAAAATTATTTTCATCATTACATATTATTATTATTATATTATACTGAATTATATTCACACTATATCTTGTATAGCTAGACAAGAAATACATATTTACATTATCATACATCTATGTTGATATTTATTTTCATCTTTCTGCACTAATATCGCACTGAGGAAAGTTTTTCTACGAACATCTACCAAAAGCTATCATAGAAGGACGGAGATGCGGAAATAATTATAAGATTATTTGACTTACCTGGGAAGGAGGATCAATCTCAATTATTCGAGCATCGTAGTTCTTCTATGATAGAGCCCTCCCATCCCTTACACTACCCGTTCTCCAGTGCGATTAACTACGTCACATAATGAACTGATATGAAGGCGACTGGGAAGAGGCCACCAAGGGTAAACTGTTTACTCTTTTTTTAATTTCTTGGGAAATTGAACCAGAATATTTTTAAATTCTTTATTTCAACGTTTCGGTAGCGTTCTAGCTACCGTTGTCAAGAAAAAATAAGTAGAAATTAATTTTTAACCCTAACTACTTATTTTTTCTTGACAACGGTAGCTGGAACGCTACCGAAACGTTGAAATAAAGAATTTGAAAATATTGTGGTTTAATTTCCCAAGAAATTAAAAAAAGAATGAATAATATACCACAAGGAACATACAGAAGATATGGTAAACTGTTTACGTTACAAATTCTTTCTAACTAATTTCAGCGGGTAGGATAAATGATACCTACCAAAAGCTATCATAGAAGGACTACGATGCTCGAATAATTAAGATCAATCCTCCTTACCAGGTGAGTCAACCAATCTTATAAATAATCCTGTATAAGCAGTTTCATAATGCAATTGAACGTTGTTTTTAGTGTTCAATTATATGTAAATAAAAATTGAGACTAAGCAATTGACGTTCCGAATAATCTTTTAATATGCTTTTTTTATAATAGAGAAAATATTATAATAATATAGGTAGTTAAATAGAACTCCGTAAATTGAATAAATGGGTTAAATCATAGAAAACAAAATATAAATGCGTTATCTCCCGGTCTATCTAAATAGTTATTTTCCTAATAAGTGCGGACTGCGCACGCGACTGCAGTTGACCCGAACGACGCGAAGCGGAGTTCGGGTAAGCGGTCAAGGGCGGGAAAACACTTTTCTCATGAGTTGGGAACATTATTTTTTCTACGACCGTATATACAAAAAAGTATATCAACCCATTTCTCAAAATTTATTTAATTTTAACATACATATAAAAAACTTAAACCAAAAACTATTATTATTATTATCAGTTATTATTATAAATATTAATATTAGAAACACAATTTGTTGCATTCTGTGAATTACTTAAAATTGCCGGTCAATTGGAGTTATTTGGTGGTAACTGATGAGTGAATGACGTTGATGAGGATGGCATCGTTTGCAGGTCACATAAAGATGACGATGAAGGTGACGGCAACAATTTTAAGTCATTTGTAGATGAAAGAATTTAATTCGATATATTTTTCTTATATCAAACCCGGGTGGTTTCATAGTTGTTTTGTGACACTACTTTAGAGAATTTACAAGGTTATATCAAAATATTTCCATTATTTTATATTTTCAGAAAATTGAAAATGCAACAAAAAGCTAGAAAACATATTGATTTTATTTGATGGACTATTTATTCACCTGGTGTAAGAATAGTTATGAGTTCCGAAGTAAAAAATTATCTAATAAGGTCAAAATTTGCCTAATTTTACTTTCCCGCACTAGTGCGTGAAAGTGACACTTTCAAAGCTAAAATGCGTGCGGGAAAGTGGGTTAAAGCGCACGGTAGTAGAAAAAAATACATCCCTCCGTCACTCCTTTTTGTTATAACAACCAATCGGTCTATATTTCGAGGGTAAAGGACAATTGCTGAGAGATTTGGGCATTACTGCATATATACAGGGTGAAGCCAAGACAGGGCGAGTTCCAGCGATTACAATATAGCTAGAAGTTTAAATATAATACTAAATTTAAGTTGAAATTACAAGAATTTTCAATATGGAAAGCGAATCAGACACTGAAATTTACGTTACCCCGCCGAACATAAGAGACGCAGCACGAATATACAATGCGGTCCAATGTATGGAATAAATTTAATTTTGGAGTTATTATGTACTATGTGGGAAAAACCTGAAACGGGTCGATTTTTATTCTCAAATTGAAAATTCACAGCTTAACTTGGAAAATTGATTTTAAGATGTGGTCTATTGAAATTAACTTTAGATTTTGAATAGCCCCATGAAAAGTGATCGAGAGGAGTCAAATCGGGAGAACTAGCCGGCCACTCGATCGTTTCACGTCTCCCAATCCACCTATCGGGAAAAACCTCGTTCAAATAATTTCTAATTGTACGTGCAAAATGCGGTGGAGCTCCGTCTTTTTGGTAGTGAATAAATCGATCTATCTCATTTGGATGACTTACATCAGGGAAAAGTCTTTGTAATGCGGGCACCGAAAGTTAATAAAATAAATCTAGATAAACCTCACCATTAACTGTGGATCATTCGAACAAAATATGTAGATCTATAATTTATCTTGCTGCAATAGATTGGTTATTTTTTTTTTATTCAAACAAGTTCAATATTTAAAACTAGATAAAAGATATGATTATGATGTAGTACGTAATAGTAGTTCGTGCAGCTAGTGTGAATATGGACAGTCCAACGAGTCAAACAGTATATTTTTCCTACGACACACTTAAGGAAAAAAAACGTTTTTCCTACAACCACTACGCAACACACGTTTTTCTACACAAATTTTTATACGCATAGCAGGCCTTTTCTTAATTCTTTTGATAACCGTTGGAAAAAAATGCGAAAAGTACACGCTTTGGCACTTTTTCGCACCGAGATGTCAAACAAAGATACCTATGACCTGTCAATTTTTTTGCCAATGTAACCTAATAATGAATTTCTTATGAGTGTACAGTTTTCAAATTTAAACCAAAAGTGAGTAGCCGATTTATTTAATTATCCATTTTAATTCATTAATTATAAAAACATTAACCTATTAAGCATTATTTTTGGGAATTATGAACCAAGATCAAAATAATTTATGTTTTGAGTTGTCCAATTCGGACATTGAAAATACTCCTCCAGATATTATCGAAAAGGCTCGAACTGCAACCGAAAATTTGTTACCTGAGGTTCAAATTTTACAATCAATTATACATTCAACTGATTTTTCTATTCATTTTCATATTGTAAGTTCTTTCTGTTTAAATAAAATAACTATATAGGTACATTACTGTATTTCTCTCATCAATAAATGTGGTTGTAGAAAGAATATTGTGTTCAACGCAAATCACTTTTCCACTCGCTAGATTTGCGACACTCGCCTTACGACTCCTGCCACAAACTTTTGCTCTCGTAGCAAAAGTGACGCTTTGCGCACTAGTTATAAAAACTACTATTATCAAACTATAACTTCAAATTCAAATATTTCAACAATTTTATTTATAATTTTATCAATTCAATTTTACATTCTCACTGATTTTTTGTGATAAATGTACAGTTCTCAAATGTACAATTTGTATATGTTACGATTTCCTTTTTTAAATCTGCGATGCTGTTATAAGTAATTGGACTCGAAAGGTACCATTATCTATGAGAATGAATATTCTGCTAAATATTTCAAGCGTCTACCCATTGTCGTTATCAATATCGAGAAGAATAATCATTTAGAAATAAAATTTGAATTAAAAAAAAACTTCCTCACGGTAATTTGAACTCTGCTCTACCGCGAGGTAGACTGGAATGCTTACTACTCGACTACCGAGGAATATGCCAGACATCTATCTATAACGTCAAATGAATTACATAATTCCATTAAAACTGACGTCTGTCAGAAGTCTCTCAAATATCTATTTCATTCTGTTTTTAGTATTTGTTGTTAATTTGTACGGATTCTTTTATTTTAGATAATTTTTTTTTATAAATATTCTTGATCCGGTGCTTCTAGGAGAAACTTTTCTGGAAACTTACTTTGACGATTCTATAAAATTGAAAAACACATGACTTGGCGGATACCAAACGCAAATGCTGATTGGTGGATTTCATATGCATTCTAGGATGAATATGAAATCATATCCGTTCAGTTAACCGATATGGCCTACATTTCCATTTTGTAAACTGTGCAGAAAATAATGGATAATATACATGTGGATGTGGAAAAAGACTATAATAGATCAAATA
The DNA here is from genome assembly GCA_910591675.1 of Galerucella calmariensis. Taxonomy (NCBI): domain Eukaryota; kingdom Metazoa; phylum Arthropoda; class Insecta; order Coleoptera; family Chrysomelidae; genus Galerucella; species Galerucella calmariensis. Next base: position 16,601 of record CAJUYG010001959.1, read on the forward strand.
AACAACTTAATCATGACACATTTTTTTTATTTAAACAAATTGACAACAACAGAGTTGAATGGGAAATAATTGCTATTTCTCAAAAAAAGAAAAAGGACAACGATTCATAAACTGTGTGGTACGTGAAAACTGGTAGTTGTGTTTCATAATAATTCATACAAATTCCATGTTTGCAACAAAACTAATTGAAAAATAATCGTATATTTTTCGGAAAATCTATAAAAACCCAACCTACGAACTGTTTGAAACATCATTGTAATTATAAAAACCGGCTTACGAAACTACGAAACTACCTTTCTTGGGACCCGTTTCCAACTGTTATAATAGAACAAAAACAATATGTCCTTGATGGTCTGTTCTATGTGCCTATCAAGTTTTATCAATATCATTCAAGTCGCTTTGCAGATTACTCCGAACAGACCGAGAACACAAATTCCATAATATATCCACTACAGGTGGAATTTTTGCCAAAAAAATCGGAAAAATTGAACAGGGTGGCTTCAAATAACACTTACAACGTTAGCATGTAGATACCCCTCCGAAAATTGGACAAAATGATATAAGATTAGTTAGTTAGTTGGTAATTGGAAAAATACAATAAAAGTTTTTCCTTTCATTTCCTTAGTGATCTTGCAGACTTCATGAAAACATTGAGAAATACAAAATGAAATGAAAATAGCTTCAAATGTCAGTAGCGTGAAAAATGGGAGGGGAAAGGTGACATATTACTCCAGATGTACACAACTGGATCAAGAATTGAAACATGTTCATCAAAATATGCCTTTTACATTTAAAAACAACCTGCCAAATGTCAAATCAATTTACTAGTCTTAGAATTGAGTTGGACACTTGGACGTATTAACAATTTTACTAACTAGGTCGAGTACAACATCTATAGAAGTTTCAAAGAAATTCACCAGTCGCCACTTTTCATAAAAAAGGGCAAGGTCCTTCTTCGGACCTATCAATACTGGAATAATTAGACGGGTCTTAGGATTTTTCCGTAATATCACTGATTCACGGAAAAATCTTGTTACTCCTCTCATTTGGTCCATTCTATATATTTTTTCATTGGAGTTCTCCTCCCCGGCACCAACTCCTAGATATTCGTTTTTTTATCAATCAATCTGAAGGCAATGCTCTCTCGAAATATTTTTCAGGTTTCTAGATTTTTTTAATCTGGTATTGATAAACACGATTTTGGCTCATGGCTTAATCTAATGTGGTCAGTGTGAAGAAATTTTTGAATGCAATGTTTCTCCATTGGATGTATCTACAGATAATTGGTCGCATTCCTTTTGTACCAAATTGAGATAGAAAACATAAAAATTAGACGTTTTTTTTTTAATCAGTTTCACACTTTTTATTATTATTTATATATCAATTATTGTTATAACGTAACGTAACTTATACAATGATAATAACAAAATGGTGATAATTTTAATCGGATGTACTTGCTGGATTAACGGCAAATTATAAATATTCGGCTTGAGTTTTATTACGAATAATCTCAAATATCTTGTTCTGTAATATTCACACTTTGTTAAAAGGTTTGTAACGACACTAAAATTTTTACGACAAGATAAGACAAGGGAAGCGCTGTAGAAACTTTCTCGCAATTCCTCATAGTCCAGGATATTCTTAGGGTATTCGTGTATTTGTGCTTGTAGCCAAAATGTTTGATATCCTCTTTCAAATTTCACTTACAGCTCCACATTAGTACCATAATCAAGTAGCTTCTCTTGTAATATCACATTTCCCACTTTCGTTTTAGCACATGGATTCATGATCTATGGTGGTATTCCCATCAACGGTTCGGAACCAAATACCAAGTAAATTCTGAACCCCCATTTTCTTGACACGCTAACGTAGACCCCCGTCGACTCTCCCGTGGATCCCAGGGGATCCACCTGAACCACTTTGGGAATCAATGATCTACACAGTTTCATGTTTGCTTATAGTCTATATAATACCGTTGAGTGATAAATATTAATAATACAAAAACTTTCTTCAAGTAATTCTATTACTTAAACTTTCAGCGAGAAGGTTTACATCCACATGACTGGAATATCGCTACATTTGGAATGAAGTATCACACAAGAAAATATAATATTCTAGAGTTTAACGCTTTATGCAAACCTAATTCAATAAATTCACATTTAATTAAGAACTCAGACAAAAAATTAGCCGGAAAAGGTAGTATATTTGCCAACTTTATGCTAATATGTGTAATTCGAAACCAGGGAGTATAATGAAACTTTATCCAGAGAAAGAGCAAAAGTGGGTAATGATAATTATCACGACTTCTCACTCAATTACATTGTTAGATAAAAACACTAAATCGCTATCAAAGTTGTTTCACGAAGACTGTTGGGGAGTAATAAAAGTTGCAGGTGGCAAGTTTCGGGATAACTATTATTCAGAAATTGTATTTGATCCTTTATTGACATCGCGTTTTTGTTGAAAATTTCCAAGATTGTGAAAGCCCCAAATCAATTTAAAAAAAAAAGTGTATTAAGATATTCCACTTGTTCGAATTTATCGCGTAAAGCACCGATGCCGCTGGTGACTGCCTGGTGACTTGGATTTGCTTGGAGGTTGGTGCCATGGTACAGTACATCGCTACGTCCTTACTTGCATTTAATTTGGCATATTATACGAGACGTCACCCGTCGAGCGCTATTATTTTAGAACGGTGTTTATAATTGGTTGTTCGTGTTTTATGTTTATGTTGTATAGACTTTTCAATTTATTAATTAATTATTGGAAAAAGCGAAAAATAGTATCAATATTTTCCTTTTCGATAGCAAAGCTTGGACACTAAATATTTTGTGATATTTGTTAATAGCAAATTACGAAAAAAAAAATGGAAATAATCCATCCTTATAATAAGGATATTATATAAACAAGTACATTGAGCAAAAAAACACAAAGAATCAACAGACTAATGAGAAAAATGCAAAGCCTGAAGTTGGACCTGCTCCAATTTTTTTTTCAAATTTTTGCTGATGTGTACTGAGATTACGTGATTGGTCGACGTTTGGAGCGCGGGAGTGGTGAAATATTTTATACTCAACCTTTCGATACCGTCTGTGAGACAGTGTGTTAGTACTCAAGGGTTGGGGGCAAGAGAATTTTGTATATCTCATTTAGTCTCTAATAATATTATAATACTGCCTTCGAATGGATGAAAACTGTGAATTGATTCATTTTGAAAATTTAATTTAATTCCCTACTCACCTATTCAAATTCATATCCTGAGCATTTTTCGAAATAATAAACATTTAAAAATAAACCTGTGATAAAGAATCCTATTAATATAAATACAGTGTGGAAACCACTTATGGAATAAAATTATTTGTCATTATTTTAAAAAATTATAAAAAATGTCGAGACACGTCAACTTTTGAATCGAGTTGTGTGTTATGTTAACATAAATGTAAATGTACAGGGTGATTCACGCAAGTATGCCATAGTTGGTGTTTTTTTTTAATGAAACACCCTGTATATTTGCATACTTTGAGAATCCTCTTAATAAACCGATTCCAACAAACTGAATAATGAATTATACAGGGTGAAATTTTTATTTTTACAGTTATTAAACACAAACATAAAATACCTGATGTATTTAATTTTGATACATTGAAATAAATGCTAAAATGTTCTCCACCTAGTTGTTGGCAATAGCACAGTCTCCTGTATAACTCCTCCTCAACTTTGTTTAAATTGAGGTGAAATATTCCGTATTTCTGTAGTTATCCTGTCTTTGAGGTCTACAATGCTAGTTGGTTCTGTTGCATATAATCTGTTCTTGGTATAACCCCACAGGAAAAAATCTAACGGCATAAGGTCTGGCGATCTAGCTGGCCACTCAATGATCCCTCTTCGTCCAATCCATTTATTGGGGAAGATTTCATCTGAATAAGTTCTTACCATTAAAGCATAATAGGGTGTTGCCCCGTCTTGCTCGAACCAAACATTTTCATTCGGTAAGCTAGGATCTATTGCGTTGGGATATAAGTTTGCCAACGCAGAAATAACTTCATTTCTAAGCATATTCAAATATTTTCCAGCTGTCAAATTTCCATCTATAAATATAGGACCAATAATATGGTCGCCTATTATACCGGCCCAAACGTTCACCTTTTGAGGATACTGAGTATGTGTCTCACGCATCCAATTAGGATTCTCTGCTGACCAATATTTACAGTTCTGTCGGTTTACCTTTCCATTCAATGTGAAAGTTGATTCGTCAGAAAAGAAGGATGGTATCTTTCGCAGAAATCCATTCTACGATCTGGATCGTCTTCTGTTAACACCTGCACGAAAGTTAATTTGTAGGGATGAAGTTTCACTTTATGAAGACATCTTAGAACAGTTGTATGACTAACATTATTTTCACGGGCAATTCAACGTGTACTTGAAGTTGCATTCTCTTCGACACTTGACAAAATATCCACTTTCACATCATCTTCAACGAAGTGTGGTTTCCTTTTCAATGGTTTGTCATGTCCAAGTTCTCTAAATTGTGCATGAATTGTGGACACAGTACTTTGTGAAATATTAGACAATTCGGGATACCTGTGATTAAATAAGTTCGCCACTTCAACTTCACTTCTGCAGTTATCCCCCGTACCCGATCATCATTGAAATCTCAATCCGGTGAGTCTCAGTTAAATATTTCATTGTTATATCGACAAGGAAAGAGTGTTTGACAAAGATTTTACTCTTCCAGTATAAGCTGTCAACACATCAACAACTGACAGAATAGAAGACAATCCACATTATTTACCGATTTTGTCTAATTATTGGCGTTTTCAGGCAATTTTTAGGTATTCATGATAAAATTTATGGGCGTAGCAGGTTTTGTTTAACATACAAATACGTCTAATAATAAGTTAGTTTAGATTTTTGATAAATCCATATTTAGCTAATTTAACAGCTTTCTGAGAAATTTTGGGACGCATCTCTTCTGGAGATTTATCGGTTTTGGCCACCGGTTCCGTTTCGAGAAGAGGTGTAAACACATCATCAGGTTCTTCTTCTTCTTTTTTATTTCCTCTTTCTCAATTGGATTTGAATTTGTAATCGGTTTTTGTAATGTCTTTGAGGATTGGACAATTTCTTCAAGTGGTTTGGGTATAGGCCTGAATAGATAGAATTTGGTAACAATTTACCATGTTTACCAATCGATGGTGTTGAGGTGAAATCTAGATTTCAATGGGTATCGTCTGCTTTTGTTGATTATCTTCATCGTGTGCGTTGTTTTCTTAGTGCTATTGTATAAATATAGGTTACACCACTTACTCGTATAAGTCTTAATGTTGGTGTTTGAAGGAGAAGGTCTTTTAAATTATTTCATCAATAAACTACCCATTGAGCTTCACTTGCCTGGCTACCAGTACTGTGGACGTAAGTACTACCCCTTCCACCCTGTGAAAAATTGATTGTTTTTTTTGTTAGCTGGTACAAAATTGGGAAGACGTCTTGATCGTGGAGATCCTGGCATCAACTCCTTGGATGCAGCTTGTAAACAACACGATATTTCTTAGTGGGAGAATGAGTCTCTCGAAGAACGATACAAAGCCGATCAGTTACTTGAAGATAAAGCTTGGGCTCGCGTCAAAGCAAAAGACGCTTCTTTGGGAGAGAAAACTGCTGCATTACTTGTGACAGGCGGAATGAAGATGAAAAGAAAGCTGGGAATGGGCTTTCGCCACAAACGCCGTTCCTTGCATCGAGATATTATTCTGAAAGTGGAAAAGTCCATTGAAAAAGGGGCATCTTTGAAAGACACCGCAACGTTTGCCTCACGGGCAGCAAAAGCATTTGGTGGGAAAAAAGAAGTTGAGATTCCTCGAGTGATACCTGTAGCGTAATCCGGAGGCTTCCTACCACGTCTTCCTTTGTTTGCTGGTCTTTCGGCACTCGGAGCTTTGTCAGGTGGTGTTGCTGGAATTGCAAAAACCGTCATTGATGCTAAGCATGCGCAAAAGAAATTGGAAGAAGATGTACGTCATAATAAGGCTATGGAACGTGTAGGATCTGGTCTGAAAAATCGTTTAAAATACCACATTTTCGTGGAGTTTTCATGCGAGACACTCTCCCCAAAGACGGTCCCCGAAGACAAGAATGTGCAGTGATTAATTTGGATATCTCTAAAAATAGCGGAAGTCATTGGGTAGCTCACAGAAAGATAAACAATAATGTAGAGTATTTTGATTCATTTGGTAACTTGAAGCCGCCATAAGAAGTTGTTAAATATCTCGGAAAAAGTGTACGAATTTCCAACAACAATACCCAATATCAAAACTACGATCAAATCAATTGCGGTGATTTGTGTTTGAAATTTCTACAACAATGACGGAACTATTACTACAACACATCTACCATGGAAAAGCATTGAGTAGTTTCACTGTCGAAGAACTAAAGTACTTTCCCATTGAGCATCTGATAGAGTGTGTAAGACCTTTGGAATTGCTTGATATATGGCATAAGCTTCCCAATGAATATCGAACAAATTTTAGTTCTCAAGCCACTTGTTTTCTTCATGAAAAACAATGAAAAAGATATTTAAATTCAAACATGTCTCGAATTTCATTAGTTATCATGTCACAGTTGCTGATAGTTAACAGCACCAAACACGTGTTTACCTTTTAACCTTCTACTCCTATTGTTCTCGATCCAGGGAATGATTATAAAATAGCTCTACGACCCATTCATTCGTACCACAGCATACCAAAACATTGAAAATTGTAAGTTTCACTACTACGATACCAAGGACAAGCTGCAAAGTTTTGATTTTCCCACTGGATGTTATGAAATTGCTGACCTTGAAGAGTTTATCAATGATAACTTGGGAGCGAGCAATTCAACTAGACCGGAGGATATATTTTCACTAAAACATCACAATACGTTGAAATGTGAAATTTTCAGCAAATATAAAATTTCATTTAAAGAAGATAATAGTCTTGGAAGAATATTGGGTTTTTCACCGAAAATACTCGACGCAAACAAAATACACTCTTCTGATCACCCTGTCGAAATTATTGAAGTATCCAGTATCCGCTTCGATTGTAACATTATCACTGGAGCCTTCGATGCAAACAGACCTGCTCATACTATCTACGAACTCGTCATACAAGTAGATCCAGGATATTCCAAAGACGAAATTCCTCATAATTTGCTATATTTACCTGTTATACCACAACGTGAGATAACCAATATTACCGTCATCGCTTTGGACCAAGACGGTCGACCTGTAAACTATAGAGGTGAATCGAGTACGCTGATATTGGAGCTTAGAGTGAGAATGTATGTATGTGTGTTTTTTGGGGTGACATTCACTAAGACCTAAAAGATCTATTGTGGCCCCTTACTTTTACTCAGTTTCTGAGGAGAGTCTCAGAAACTAGTAGTTCCTTTAGACCTATTTCCCGGAGGAATTTTAGGATATCTGCAGGCTTCAGCTTAGGCAAATGTTCCTCTTCTATCCAGTAATCTTCCAGGTGCTGTGCTCTAGGATTCTGAAGTGCTGTGCAGTTGAAAAGTATGTGGATGTAGGTTTCTTCTTCCATTCCACAAAATCTGCATTCTTCTTCCTCCACAATTTTGAGCTTTTTCAGGTGCCCATTCAGGCGACGTCCCTTTAGGATCCTTGTTAAAAATCTCACCGCAGTTTTACTTTGACTTATGCATTCTTTTGATCTCAACAGGTTGTAGTCACCCAGAAGAGTCTTTGATTGTATAAGCCCTACTAGATCTTTCCAATGGTCAGATCTTCTCTTTTTCTCGGCTTAACTTATTTCTTCCAATATTACATTGGGGCTGATTCCGCAAAAGGGTTCAGGCCCCCAGAAAGGTATTTCAGTCCCCCCTTTGCTAGTTCATCTGCTATTCCATTTCCTCCTATTCCAGTGTGTCCTGGAATCCATAGTAAGGTGACTATGTTGTTCTCGCCTAGTTCATTGAGTTTGTCTAGGCATTCCCACACCATTTTGGAACTGATTACACAAGAGCTCAGTGCCTTAATGGCTGCTTGACTGTCCGACATTATGATAATCCTTTGTTTTCTGTATCCTTCATCAATACTGAACTGGGCGCACTTTCTTATGCCGTGGATTTCCGCTTGAAAAATACTTGGGGTTTTTCCCAAGCTTTCAGAGTGTTTGGTTCCTGGCCCGAACACTTTCATCCCAGTTCCTTCTATTGCTTTTGAGCCGTCTGTACACCATTGAATGGCATTCTTTTCAAGTCTGGTAATGGTATTTGGATCCCATTCCTTCTTGCTGCTCATTTCTATAACGAATTTCTCTGACAAGTTATACTTTTTCATCATACCGTCTTGTGGCATGTCCCAGGTTGTCTGATTTCTAAGGAGTGAGGAGGTTTTTTTTATGATTCCCTCTCTACTTAGTCTGTATCTTGTTCTTTCTGCAACACTTTCCACCACCATATGTAAAGGGGTGAGGTTGAGAATCACTTCCATGGCTGCCGTTGGGCATGTTCTCATTGCTCCTGTAATGCAAATACAGGCTAGTCTTTGAATTTTGGAGAGGTTTTCTTTCGTCGTCAATAGAGTTAGAAGCAAATGGGGCTAATAACTAATCATAAAAGACAATCTGCAGAGCTTTCAGCTTCATTAGCTAACCAGTCATCAAAGCTAAAACAGCTTACGTTCGCAAACAAATTGATCCTGCAATCGCTAGGTTTTAAATTGAAAAATGACAACCATGTATGGAAAACGTCTTCGTCAAAACGACAATATGCCTTCGATGTTTGATATCTATCGTAAACCGATGTTTGACGATTCAATTCGAAAGGCCGAATACAGAACCTATGCTCCATTTATAAAATCATTCAATTGCAGTGACATTGTGGAGTTTAGGATTAATCAAGTTGATTCGTTCTTTGCAATGAGCGAAACTTTGTTGTGCATTGAAGGTTCGCTTGAAATACAAGGAGGAGGTGATGTAAAATTAGCAAATAATGTTGGAGCCTTTCTATTCGATACATGTACGTACAGTGAAAGTGCCAGGGAAATGGAAACAGTTCGAGATCCTGGAATCGTAAGTGCCGTACGTGCCATGACTTGTTATAACCAAGAAGATTCCAATCATATGGCCATAGCCGGTTGGAATTACCCTAAAGATCCTATTCTGAATGTCAGCGACAAATCCTTCAACCTTCAAATACCCCTCAAACATATTCTTAACATTTTCAACGATTATCCTATGATTACATGTGGGCGACAAACAATACGATTAGTTCAAGCACGAAATGATAATGATTGCATATATATCACGGAAAAGAATATCTCTGGCACGCTCTCCCATACAACTGCTAAAATTAATATTACAAGTGTTGAACTAAAAGTTAAACATATCTTTCCCAATGATGATAAGCAGGAGATAGGACACTTGACGCTACCCCCTCCACTTTCCAAATCGAAGGTTGCTATTGGTCGGCCCCCCTCCACTTTCCAAATCGAAGGTTGCTATTGGTCGGTTGGGGTATGGCGGCAGAACCCACCGTTTGAAATAGGAGGTTTCTATTGGTCGGCCCCCCTCCACTTTCCAAATCGGAGGCTGCTATTGGTCGGTTGGGGTCTGGCGGCAAAACCCACCGTTTGAAATCAGAGGTTGCTATTGGTCGGTCGTCCCCGCCATTTTTGATCCGTCGGAGATATCTAGCGGGCGGTAGAGGAAGGTAGCTTCGTTTTCGTCCGCTATTTTTCATCCCACGACGTGTTCAGTACGGGGTATGTCACAATGGCGCTGTCAAAAGGACCCACAGGGTGACAAGTGACATCCTGACAAGTGACAAAGGTCTTATTAAGGGTTGTCATCCTGACAAGTGATATCCTTTAAAATTACGATACCTACTTAACATATACAGAGTGTTGCAAAATTATCTCAAATGACAAAGCCCGTTCACTACCATTATGACGTTGAAAAATTCTTTTAACATATACAGGGTGTACCAAACGAGGCCGAAGAAGTGACATCCTTTGAAATTTTGCATCTAAATGAATGCGAATAGCCATGTTCGTTAGACGCATTGTTTCAGACGCGTAGGTTGATGCGCCTGGACTATGGTGGAAATATTTTCAATTTAGACAGAGTGTTACCTTATATTATTATACAGAGTGAAATCGCAAATGACGTCATTAACGTTTTAAAACTCCAACTTGAGCCTCTACAAAACACAGAGTGACATCCTTTGAAATTATGATACCTACTTTTTTAATATATATACAGAGTGTAACAAAATTATCACGCTGTCAAAAGGACCTAATGTTGATCCTCTACGAAACACTGGTCACGTCAAATGTCACATTGTCACGTCAAATGTCACGTTGTCAGATCAAACGTCACGTTCTCACGTTGTCGCGTCAAATGTCGTGTTGTCACGTCAAATGTCACGTTGTCACGTCAAATCAAACTTCATATTGATGGTGATGAAAAGTTTAAGTTTGGATGGATCAAGTTCATCGAAGTAGTCTACTTATGGTATTGATTCAATGAATTGGACATATTCTAGGTATTTCCCACAGTGATACAGCAATAATGTATCAATTCAACGGGACTCCAAAATTGGCTGGAAAGGGTTCTTGATGCTCTTTATAGGCCAATAACTAAACATGTGAATCCTGTCAAACCTAAGCTACCACCACCAACTACAAAGACACTTCGTCAAAGACCTCAACCCGTTAAGAATTTATGTAACATAATACCGGAGTATATGTTTATTGCGAGATCAAAAATTATCATTTATATATTATTAATAAAAATTCCCTATGAAAAATTGATTTGAACTCAAAACTTATTCACACACACCAGTTGATGATTACCCAGAGAAATTGGCCCCATAATTCAGATTTTTCGAATTTATTTTGGTAATTTGATTGCAATGTCCGTAAATACAGATTTTCCCTAGTTTGCAAAAGGATTTATTCGTACCCAAAAATTCTCGAATAAACGTTTCAAAGCAATCATGGGAAAATGTATTTTATAATAATGATATTAAACCAAAACTCTATCAACAAATAAAAGATTTTTCCCAGGGATGCCAACAGATGTTACAGGAGCATTCCATTGACGGCCGCACTTTTTTTAAAACACTACGGGAATAAAAAAAATCTTAGATAGTAAAATTATAAATTTGCAATTACCGGAAAGCTGCAAGATAACAAATTGATATCACAACATTAGAATTTCTTACATGATAAAAAAACAAATGAGGGGGCTGAGTTTGGAGGTATAAATAAGGTGCCCTGACAAAAATGTTTTAGTTACAGTTCAACAATTCTTAAGAAAAAAAGTTCAAGTGTTGCTGGAAAAACAAAAGTGAGTATTTTTTAAATTTTTCCTTTGATTAAAAAGTGAGTGGGTAGAATAAGACATTTTATTCGATGTGAAAATTCACTACTACATTTTAAAAAAGTATGAGAGTCAATTTGAATAAGAGGATTTTTATGTTTTTTTCTATACTACAAGGAAAATTTCACTTTCAAGGGTTTTTACATTTTTAGATGGATCTAACTTCACTGGATGTCTCATCTTTTATCGCCGAACGCAAATCTATAACTAATCACAGCTTTTACCTGTGGGAATAGCACAACCCTTTTTAGCTGCAAAAATAGTGAAGGGAAAGTATGGAGACGTTGTATTACTGAAATTAGAAAATAATATAACATTTTTACCGCAGAGGGTAACAGAAAATTATAGATCTCATATTACCGAATACAAAGACAAGAAGTGTTCCATTATCATCAGAAGCCTGGTAGATGTAGGAAAAACTAGTCGTCCAGCCATTTCGTTCGAAATTATTGGAAATTGTTAAGGTACATTCACAAAAATTTTATAATTTTTTTCATTCCAATACGGAAAACTATAGCTATAATATTAAATAGAATATTTTAAATCACTCGAAGTTCATAAGATGAAAAAATCAATTGCCTCTACATACTATTAATCTCCACCACAATAACTATTATTTTTTAGATAAAAAGAAAAGGGTTTCAGCACCGCTTACAAAGAAGCAAGCTAGAACCCTTCGTTTATACGATTACTTCAGAAGGAACAGAAAACTTTTTTTTGAACTCAAATACTATTATTGACTTATCTAAATCACCTGGAATATTAACAAAAAATGATATGCGAAGACTACTGGGCTTCTATGATGTACCAATACCAATTTTATTACTAATACTTCAGCATTACAGATTATCTTCAATACCTGATGATTACGATTCTGATGAAACCGTCTCCCTGCAGTGGTGGCGCCCATATGTTTAACATGAGTAGTGGCGCCAACTCTGACAGACCAACATTTTAAAATTTTTCAAAAATACAGTTTGTGACTATTTAATTTTTTCTTCTTCTTAATTATGTTTATTCATTACTTTTAACCAGAATTAACCCTGCCAATACCCAGAAAAACATTGTATATTGAAAAGTCAAGTAAAAGTTAACACGTATCTCTTTTTATTAAAAATAAATCAAACATACAAAATTGAGCGATTTGCTTTAAGAAAAAAACTAAAAATCAAAAAGTAATGTATTGTATCTTAAAGAATAAGGTATCGCTGAGCCGTTTCTTCAGTTTTCGGACTCCGGTATGCAACTCGGGCACAGAAATTCAGCATGTGATAAACAAATAAATTTATTGCAAATTTTGCAGAAATAACGCGTTTTACTGTCTTTTTTGCAAAGATAACAACGTTTTTTCACACCTTCCTGTTCAGTGTCAGAGTCAGACAAATGTGCTTGAATAATATCGGCTTCTCCCTCAGACTTAACATCGTCATATATTTCTTCTGTGTCACTAACAACTTCATCTAGAAGCTGAAGCAATTTGGCCTGATCTTCATCATAATTCATTTTACTGAAACAATATAGTTTATTTTAATAAATATAAAAACTAAATCACAATAATTGTTGCGTTCGTGAATAAAACATAATATTA
>CAJUYG010001959.1:29669-44932 GCA_910591675.1 Galerucella calmariensis
GATTCCGCAAAAGGGTTCAGGCCCCCAGAAAGGTATTTCAGTCCCCCTCTGCTAGTTCATCTGCTATTTCATTTCCTTCTATTCCAGTGTGTCCTGGAATCCATAGTAAGGTGACTATGTTGTTCTCGCCTAGTTCATTGAGTTTGTCTAAGCATTCCCACACCATTTTGGAACTGATTACACAAGAGCTCAGTGCCTTAATGGCTGCTTGACTGTCCGACATTATGAAAATCCTTTGTCTTCTGTATCCTTCATCAATACTGAACTGGGCGCACTTTCTTATGGCGTGGATTTCCGCTTGAAAGATACTTGGGGTTTTTCCCAAGCTTCCAGAGTGTTTGGTTCCTGGCCCGAACACTCCTATCCCAGTTCCTTCTATTGCTTTTGAGCCGTGGGTGTACCATTGAATGGCATTCTTTCCAAGTCTGGTAATGGTATTTGGATCCCATTCCTTCTTGTTGCTCATCTCCCTAACGAATTTCTTCGACAAGTTATACTTTTTCATCATACCGTCTTGTGGCATGTCCCAGGTTGTCTAATTTCTAAGGAGTGAGGAGGTTTTTTTTTATGATTCCCTCTCCACTTAGTCTGTATCTTGTTCTTTCTGCAACACTTTCCACCACTATATGTAAAGGGGTGAGGTTGAGAATCACTTCCATGGCTGCCGTTGAACATGTTCTCATTGCTCCTGTAATGCATATACAGGCTAGTCTTTGAATTTTGGAGAGGTTTTCTCTCGTCGTCAATAGAGTTAGAAGCAAATGGGGTTAATAATTATTCATAAAAGACAATCTGCAGAGCTTTCAGCTTCATTAGCTAAGCAGTCATCAAAGCTAAAACAGCTTACGTTCGCAAACAAATTTATCCTGCAATCGCTAGGTTTTAAATTGAAAAATGACAACCATGTATGGAAAACGTCTTCGTCAAAACGACAATATGCCTTCGATGTTTGATATCTATCGTGAGCCGTGTAACGGTTTCAATTCAACATTTATTTTATCAGATAATTTTTAATGTTAACCATTTAATTTCATTATTATAAATAGTTTTTACGAATGCGGAAGAGATCCATCACTCACCCTGTTTATATTGCTCCGATACAATCCACTTCAGAAATAGTTAAGAATCATTCATTATTACTACACTTTATTTGATTGTGTTTACATTTTCTGACAAGTAACAAATTTCTTATCAATCTTCAAGAGGCCTCTGACCTATTAAGTAAAGTTCAATTAACTGTCCAGCTACCTATTAAGTTAACCTTTGACCTGCTCACCTGATACTAAGGTTTATTAAGTAGAAGAAGACTGACTTTGACCTTGTGATGTTTGGACTGGTCCATAATCCTCCTTTTTTGTGTTCTGGTGCTTCAAAGTGGTCACTCTCTCTGTGCTCTTTCGAAATAATTTCGGATCTAGCCCAGTTACAACTAAAACCTGTTAGATATATTAAGTAATACCTTAAGTGGCTATTTAATCGCAGCTAGCGGATTTCCTTCTAACAGGAGAAGAAATAAAACATTGAGGTCACACTCCATCCCTGGTAAGTACCCGTTCTTCTATCTTACTGACCTAGTCATCATGGGAGTCTCGTATTTCAGATCTCTTATTCAGGGTCTTATTCCGGATACTATTCTTAGATCTATTCATAGACACAGCTAGCAGTAGCTCTACGGTACAAACCACCTACTATCAGGCCCGCTCTACACCCAGACTGGTGTAAGTCGTAGAAAACGGTGTGACTATCTATTTATTTGACATTAAAAATTTATTGGAACCGCAAATAATTGTTTATTTAATTTACCTCGACCCCTCTCCGTTGAGGAACCGGGTAGTACAACTACTGTTGAGTTTATTTTTCCCTGAAACCCCCTTTGTCACCACAACTCCTGTAAAGGGGAAAACGGAGGTGGCAAATTTGGCGCCCAACTTGTGAATGATTTCAGTAATTACCGTTTTTGCGTCTTGCAGCAGCTAGGGTAAGGGTTCCCTATAGACACCTATTTTTTTTATCTTTTTTTGCACACATAACGTAACAATAGCATAAGGCACAACGGATTACTCTTTCATAGATTTTTTTGGTTTTACTTTTCAATGGTTACTTTCATAAAGTAGTTTTCCTTGTTTTGGGATTTTTTTTTTTCCTCAAAAAGTTCACGTTTCTATTATCTCTGCCTGTTCATGACGTTATTCTAGTTCATGGTCATCTACGTTGGGACTATACATCCACTAAGTACCTGTGGCTGGCACCTATAAATTCCAAACCTGCCTATCAGTTAGTTTGCGATAGTCGAGTAGAAACAAATTTTAGAAGGCATCGAGTTGAGATCGATACCGAATTACTCGATTGGTGTAGATTTAGGACAGAGGTTCTATATTTAGAATTAACTTGTTTTAGAATATCAATCTGGTTTATTATTCTTATTATTTTGGGTTGAAACTAGACAAGATATTTATTTTGAAAATATTTCTTTCCTAGGTGGGAGAATTTGAGCAAAATAATTAAATCTATATTTTGGTTTAATTGGAAGAATCTCATTAGGATAATTTCAGCTTTTAAATTACTTGTTGCTAGCGATAGTTGGATAATTATACGACCATAGGCGGACGTAGAAAAATTTTCAGAGGGAAATTAATATTATTTTTCACGGTTCATAGTAAGAAAAAAATTATTGGTGTTTTGACGAATGGTAGAAGTTTGTTACACAATTGTCAATCATTGGAGTATTTATTGTTTTGACTTGAGACAATAACTTGTATTTGCCATTTGAAATTTCAGAATTTAGTTTTGAGCAAATAACGCGTACATTAATATATATAGTCTACGATTAACGAATAGATATATAAAGCTCTTTATTGGTTGGCGCAGGTATTAGTAAGGTGAAGGAAAAGTTGAAATAAGATAGCTTGAATATATTTTCACACTTTTATTGGATACAACCTATTACCTGTTTATTATGTACAACTTAAAAACTACTACTACCTATTCTAACAATTGAAATTAACTTGCAAAATATAACCTATATCTATTTATTAACATATTTACAAGTTAAATAGAAACTTTTCTTAGTAGTGTAAAGTATCGGTGCTTAGTACGGATCTCTCTTACATTCTCTTCTTGGTAAGGGTGGGGTGTTGAGTATATTTGGTTAGATATTTATTGGGAAAAAAAATGGAAGTCAATAGGCTCAAGAGTGATGAACTCACTTATGAGTTACGCATAAGAAGCTTACCAGGATACCAGACCGTAGAACAAAAACGAGCTGCGTTTCGTCCAATTCTGAAGCGGGAAAAAGAAACAGGTGTGATGGCTGGTGAAATAAATTTGGAGCTAGACTGTCTAAGTGAGCTCGAGGTATGTGGGAATAAAGTCGCGGACTTATTACAGGAGATCGAGTTGTATGATCCAGAAAACTCAGAAAATGATTTCCATCGAATTTATTCACGTCTAGAATATCTATCGAATCGCTTGAGTAGGATAAGAGAATCCAGTCGGGAGGAAAAGACGAGGCGATTTAAATTGGCTGATCAAACGAGACAACTATATGGTAGACTCAATTTAGCTTATGAAGCAGCTAGGCCGACACGAGGCTATATACAGTCTTGAGAGGACGTAGTCATCTCATTTGATCACCAGGCGGACGTAGTCCCCCTGGCTAGGGCAGGCGTAGCCTCCCCCTCAACATCAATAGCCATACAGAGTCAAGAGAGAGCTGATAGAGTTTTTGAAACCAGAACCTATCCAAACCAATCCTGCCCTCGGAATTTAGAAGAACCGCTTATCTCCTTCCTCGACGAACCAAATCCTCCAATGCAGAGGGTTTCTAAAAGTTTGCCTCTATTAGGAGATTTCATAGGTGGTCTAGATGAACTTCCAGTAACACATGTAACAGAGCCATTACCCACCTCAGAACCAATCCATAAATATCAGAATAGTTATGTACACTATGATATGGTGAGACAGCCCATTAGAAACGATTCTCAGGTACGGTTTCTGCCCAATGACTCACGTCTAGCAGCTTATGGAGAATCCAGTAGGCTGACGTATCAAAATTTACCAGCGTTAAGCCGACTTCCTGATCAAATTGACGACCTTCATATCTCTCCGATTTCGACTCGCAGACCTCAGGAAACAAGAGATCACTTCTACCCTGATATTCACAGGTGGAATATAAAATTTAATGGACGGACGCTTACCCAATCCCGTTTGTAGCAGCGACACTAGATAAGCTCAGGGATGCAAGATATCTGACTACGTTAGATATTAATTCTGTGTATTGGCAGATTCCGGTCGCTGAGAAGTCCAGACCACTCACTGCGTTTGTTGTTCCCACAAGAGGGCTGTTTCAGTTCGAAAGAATGCCCTTTGGTTTACATACAGCCCCACAGCCCCTAGCACCTGACAAAGGTTTATCGATCGTGTCGTTGGATACGAGCTAGAGCAATTCGTTTTTGTGTACTTGTACGACATAATTATCTGTACCCCAACATTTGAAAAACATCTAGAGGTGTTGGCGACTGTGTTAGGCAAATTAAAAGAAGCTGGGTTAACCCTAAATCGTGACAAGTGTCACTTTTGCAAACTGGAACTCAAATATCTCGGTTACCTTGTGAATTCTTTTGGTTTACTCATGGACCCTGGTAAGGTGGAAGCTATCCTTAACATTCCCGATCCCAAATCGGTATCTGAGGTTCGCCGACTAATAGGTCTAGCTTCGTGGTATCGGCGATTTGTCCCAAATTTTTCTACTTCAACAGCCCCGTTAACGGCCTTGTTGCACAAAAACGCTAAGTTTGTGTGGGATGAATCTTGCTCAGCCGCGTTGAGGAAAATCAAGGAGAACCTTATTACTGCTCCAATCCTCACTTGCCCAAATTTTGATCCGCCATTCACTATCCAGGCTGATGCAAGTGATTATGGCATTGGTGCCACTCTGTCGCAAAGGCATGATGATGGTGAGCGAGCTGTTGCTTACCTGAGTCGGTCGCTAACCAGGGCTGAGCGCAAATTTAGTACAACTGAAAAAGAATGCTTGGCAGTTCTACATGCGGTGGAAAAATTTAGGCCCTATATCGAAGGTACCCACTTCCAAGTGATAACGGATCACTACAGCCTCAAGTGGCTATATAACTTCAATGATCAGACCGGTCGCGTGGGTAGATGGGCAGTACGGCTGCAACAGTAGGACTTTGATATTGTGCACCGTAAGGGTGTTGAACATGTCGTACCCGACGCTTTGTCGCGGTTCGTTACCAGCGTGGATGCAGTACAGACTACTCCAATAGCTACGCCAATTAAAGATCCTTGGTATAAGCGCCGATTACAGAAAGTCACCAAAGATCCAGATGAATATCCAGATTGGAGAGTAGAAAACGACAAACTATTCAAACTAGCGAAACCAGCTTATCCTTATCTCTCTTTAACCGACGCGCACTGGTTAAAAGTCGTTCCCAAGGAAGACAGAAGTACTCTCATTAGAGCACATCATGAACCTCCAGCCTGCGGCCATTTAGGTGTTTTTGAGACATTAGGGCGACTCAACCTTCACTATTACTGGCCGAAAATGAGATCTGACGTAGCTGGAACGACGATGCACTACCTGTCTACGAACAAAGCCAGAACAACAAGCTCCTCGAGGTCAGATGCTCAGCATCGCCCCAACTACCACCCGACCGTTTCAAGTACTATGTACAGACTTGGTAGGTCCCCTTCCCAGGTCTTCCTCGGGATACTCGTATATACTGTCGGTGAGTGACTTATTTAGTAAGTTCGTTCTATTCTTTCCCCTTCGGACCGCTACGGGCCCCAAGATCGCGGAAATTTTGGAGGATCACGTCCTTCTCATGTTTGGTGTACCTGATAAAGTCATCATGGAAAACGGAAAACAATTTAAGAACAGTCACGTAACCTCCCTACTAGACAAATACGGAGTTGGGGTAACTTGCTTGTCAAATTTTCATTCGCAAGCCAATGCTGTCGAGAGGTATCATCGAGTCCTGAAGACTACTCTAAGCTCATACGTTGCGGATAACCATCGTCTGTGGGACCGGTATCTTCAAAAAGTAGCTTGCGCTATGAGATCGGGTCGACAAGAAGTTACTAATCTATCGCCAAACTTTATTGTTTCCTTCCGAGAATAAGATTTTCGAGGTCGTGAAAGAGACCCACTCGAGACCTTCGACGAAGTGTATGACCCCTTGACGCGTTACCAGGCCCTGCACGAGGTATTCAAAGACGTAGCAGCTAGAATTAAGGAAGCTTTCAACACAAATCGTAACCGCTACAACCTGAGAAGGCGAGATGAGAAATTCTCCCTCAATCAGCGAGTCTGGAAACGTGCGTACATTCTGTCCGACAAGGCAAAAGGTGTTACAGCTAAATTAGCCCACAAGTTTGATGGGCCACTTATTATTAATAGAGTTCTCTCTCCATGGTCATATAAGCTAAGAGATCTGAATGGTCGTATTAGAGGAGTGTGGCACGCTAAGGACCTGAAAAGTCATCCACCAGACAAAGATGATTCTGATTCAGAGGCGAAAATTAAGGAAGACCATACCCTGACTATTATTCTTAGTTGTTTATATTTATGTTTATGTTGTTAAGTTGTTAGTTAGTTTTTGAAGTACATAACGGTTTTCGGAAAAAATACCTTTTTCTGGTAAGGGGAGAGTTGTAACGGTTTCAATTCTACATTTATTTTATCAAATAGTTTTTAATGTTAACCATTTAATTTCATTATTATGAATAGTTTTTACGAATGTGAGGGAGACCCACCACTCACCCTGTTTATATCGCTCCGATACCATCCACTTTAAAAATAGTTAAGAATCATTCATTATTACCACACTTTATTTGATTGTGTTTACATTTTCTGACAAGTAACAAATTTCTTATCAATCTTCAAGAGGCCTCTGAACTATTAAGTAAAGTTCAATGGACTGTCCAGCTACCTATTAAGTTAACCTTTGACCTGCTCACCTGATACTAAGGGGTATTAAGTAGAAGAAGACTGACCTTGACCTTGTGAGGTTTGGACTGGTCCATAATCCTCCTTTTTTGTGTTCTGGTGCTTCAAAGTGGTCACTTTCTTTGTGCTCTTTCGAAATAATTTTGGATCTAGCCCAGTTAAAACTAAAACCTGTTAGATATATTAAGTTATACCTTAAGTGGCTATTCAATCGCAGCTAGCGGATTTCCTTCTGACAGGAAAAGGAATAAAACATTGAGGAGGTCACACTCCATCCCTGGTAAGTACCCGTTCTTCTATCTTACTGACCTAGTCATCATGGGAGTCTCGTATTTCAGATCTCTTATTCCGGGTCTTATTCCGGATACTATTCTTAGATCTATTCATAGATATATTCGTGGTCTGAATCATCGCTGTTTGCATCATCACCCTTTCTCGTCATCCACACAGACGTCTGTTCTTCAAGACAATAGGAATAATTAACAGATAGTTCTACGAGTAGCACAGAACTCACCTTTAGAGGGCCAGGCCCCTTCGTCCAGTTCCTCCGATCTATTGACTACAAATCACCTGGAGCCTTACAAGTAAGACCATTCATATTTATCAACATCTGACCTGTTTGCTGTTCGTTGGGACAGTATAGGTGTCTCAGATAGGTTGAAGACAACATTTGCAGAGACTATTGGTTATATCGCCCAACTCGGTTGGAAGTTGAAACTTCCCATATACTCCTAAAATTTATGTAACCTTTTGTGACTACAGCTTTTGTAAACTTTTAGATAATAACTCTCAATACTGATCTTTCAGTGTAATCCAAAAGTATACTCTTGGAATCGATTCTATGAACTAGTCTAGTTACCTACCTTTTTTTGTATTGAAGAGAATTTTAACCCATAGCTGAGACCATTTGTGCTCATTAGTTTTACCCATTTTATTTATTTGATAGTTTACTAGGTTAGTCTGAAATTTTAACAACGTGCTCTCGATTGTCATTTGACATCAACAGCTAGCAGTAGGTCTACGGTACAAACCACCTACTATCAGGCCCGCTCTACACCCAGACTGGTGTAAGTCGTAGAAAACGGTGTGACTATCTATTTATTTGACATTAAAAATTTATTGGAACCGCAAATAATTGTTTATTTAATTTACCTCGACCCCTCTCCGTTGGGGAACCGGGTAGTACAACTACTGTTGAGTTTATTTTTCCCTGAAACCCCCTTTGTCACCACAACTCCTGTAAAGGGGAAAACGGAGGTGGCAACCGATGTTTGACGATTCAATTCGGAAGGCCGAATACAGAACCTATGCTCCATTTATAAAATCATTCAATTGCAGTGACATTGTGGAGTTTAGCATTAATCAAGTTGATTCGTTCTTTGCAATGAGCGAAACTTTGTTGTGCATTAAAGGTTCGCTTGGAATACAAGGAGGAGGTGATGTAAAATTAGCGAATAATGTTGGAGCCTTCCTATTCGATACATGTACGTACAGTGAAAGTGACAGGGAAATGGAAACAGTTCGAGATCCTGGAATCGTAAGTGCCGTACGTGCCATGACTTGTTACAACCAAGAAAATTCCAATCATATGGCCATAGCCGGTTGGAATTACCCTAAAGATTCTATTCTGAATGTCAGCGACAAATCCTTCAACCTTCAAATACTCCTCAAGCATATTTTCAACATTTTCAACGATTATCCTATGATTACATGTGGGCGACAAACAATACGATTAGTTCAAGTACGAAATGATAATGATTGCATATATATTACGGAAAAGAATATATCTGGCACGCTCTCCCATACAACTGCTAAAATTAATATTACAAGTGTTGAACTAAAAAATAAACATATCTTTCCCAATGATGATAAGCAGGAGATAGGACACTTGACGCTACCCCCTCCACTCTCCAAATCGGAGGTTGCTATTGGTCGGCCCCCCTCCACTTTCCAAATCGAAGGTTGCTATTGGTCGGTTGGGGTCTGGCGGCAAAATCCACCGTTTGAAATCGGAGGTTGCTATTGGTCGGCCCCCCTCCACTTTCCAAATCGGAGGCTGCTATTGGTCGGTTGGGATCTGGCGGCAAAACCCACCGTTTTAAATCGGAGGTTGCTATTGGTCGGTCGTCCCCGCCATTTTTGATCCGTCGAAGATATCTAGCGGGCGGTAGAGGGAGGTAGCTTCGTTTTCGTCCGCCATTTTTTATCCTACGACGTGTTCGGTACGGGGTATGTCACAATGGCGCTATCAAAAGGACCCACAGGGTGACAAGTGACATCCTGACAAGTGACAAAGGTCCTATTAACCAGGGTGCAGCAAAAGCGAGGCCGAAGGGTGACAAGTGACATCGTGACAAAGGCCTTATTAACCAGGGTGCAGCGACAAGTATGAGGCAAAACATCGAATGTATCGTAGGAGTGATATTCTTTTAACATATACAGGGTGCAGCAAAAACTAGGCCGAAGGGTGACATCCTGACAAGTGACATCCTTTAAAATTACGATACCTACTTAACATATACAGAGTGTTGCAAAATTATCTCAAGTGACAAAGCCCGTTCACTACCGTTATGACGTTGAAAAATTCTTTTAACATATACAGGGTGTAGCAAACGAGGCCGAAGAAGTGACATCCTTTGAAATTTTGCATCTAAATGAGTGCGAATAGCCATGTTTGTTAGACACATTGTTTCAGACGCGTAGGCTGATGCGCCTGGACTATGGTAAAAATATTTTCAATTTAGACAAAGTGTTGCCTTATATTATTATACAGAGTGAAATCGCAAATGACGTCATTAACGTTTTAAAACTCCAACTTGACCCTCTACAAAACACAGAGTGACATCCTTTAAAATTATGATACCTTCTCTTCCAACATATATACAGAGTGTAACAAAATTATCACGCTGTCAAAAGGACCTAATGTTGATCCTCTACGGAACACTTGTCACGTCAAATGTCACATTGTCACGTCAAATGTAACGTTGTCACATCAAACGTCACGTTCTCACGTCAAACGTCACGTTGTCACGTCAAATGTCGTGTTGTCACGTCAAATATCACGTTGTCACGTCAAATGGAATTTCATATTAATGGTGATGAGAAGTTTAAGTTTGGATAGATTGAGTTCATCGAACTAGTCTACTTATGGCATTGATTCATTAAATTGGACATATAATAGGTATTGCCCACAGTGATACAGCAATAATGTATTAATTCAACGGGACTCCAAAATTGGCTGGGAAGGGTTCTTGATGCTCTTTATAGGCCAATAACTGAACATGTGAATCCTGTCAAACCTAAGCTACCACCACCAACTACAAAGACACTTCGTCAAAGACCTCAACCCGTTAAGAATTTATGTAACATAATACCGGAGTATATGTTCATTGCGAGATAAAAAATTATCATTTATATATTATTAATGAGAATTCCCTATGAAAAATTGATTTGAACTCAAAACTTATTCACACACAACCAGTTGATGATTACCCAAAGGAGTTGGCCCCATAATTCAGATTCAGACTTTTGGTAATTTGATTGCAATGTCTAAATACA
Organism: Galerucella calmariensis; assembly: GCA_910591675.1. Lineage (NCBI taxonomy): Eukaryota > Metazoa > Arthropoda > Insecta > Coleoptera > Chrysomelidae > Galerucella > Galerucella calmariensis. Next base: position 40,195 of record CAJUYG010001959.1, read on the forward strand.
GATTTTCCTAGTTTGCAAAAGGATTTATTCGTACCCAAAAATTCTCGAATAAACGTTTCAAAGCAATCATGGGAAAATTTATTTTATAATAATGATATTGAATCAAAACTCTATCAACAAATAAAAAATATTTTCCAAGAGATGTTAGAGGAGCATTCCATTGACGGCCGCACTTTTTTTAAAACACTACGGACATAAAAAAAATCTGAGATAGTAAAATTATGAATTTGCAAAAACCGGAAAGCTGCAAGATAACAAATTGATATCACAACATTAGAATTTCTAACATGATAAAAAAACAAATAAGGGGGCTGAGGTTGGAGGTATAAATAAGGTGCCCTGACAAAAATGTTTTAGTTACAGTCTTAAGAAAAAAAGTTCAAGTGTTGCTGGAAAAACAAAAGTGAGTATTTTTTAAATTTTTCCTTTGATTAAAAAGTGAGTGGGTAGAATAAGACATTTTATTCGATGTGAAAATTCACTACTACGTTTAAAAAAGTATGAGAGTCAATTTGAATGAGAGGATTTTTTTGTTTTTTGTATACTACAAGGAAAATTTCACTTTCAAGGGTTTTTTAATTTTTAGATGGATCTAACTACACTAAATGTCTCATCTTTTATTGCCGAACGCAAACCTATAACTAAATTACAGCTTTTACCTGTGGGAATAGCACAACCCCTTTTAGCTGCAAAAATAGTGGAGGGAAAGTATGGAGACGTTGTATTATTGAAATTGGAAAATAATATAACATTTTTACCGCAGAGGGTAACAGAAAATTATAGATCTTATATTACCGAATTCAAAGACAAGAAGTGTTCCATTATCATCAGAAGCCTGGTAGATGGAGGAAAAACTAGTCCAGCCATTTCGTTCGAAATTATTGAAAATTGTTAAGGTACATTCACAAAAAATTTATAATTTTTTTTATTCCAATACGGAAAACTATAGCTATAACATTAAATAGAATAATTTAAATCACTCGAAGTTCAGAAGATGAAAAAATCAATTGCCTTTACATACTATTAATCTCCACCACAATAACTATTATTTTTTAGATAAAAAGAAAAGGGTTTCAGCACCGCCGTTGCACCGCTTACAAAGAAGCAAGCTGCCCGGGAGGCCGTGACAGTCAAACATGACTCATTTCGCCAGACTTCATACTTTGGCCTTTCAATGTTCACTATGTACATACATTAATGGTGCAAGTCTGCCGGCGCACCTGTACAACAACAAGCGACAGGAATTTTGCAAAACTTGCTGAATTGAAAAAATTTTGACCAATTTCGCTGTAGATAAAACTTTGTAAAAATATTGTTTATAACATGTAAGAAGCTATTTTGACAGTCTGCCAATCAACATGTACAACGTAACTAGTCTGCCACCCCCTTAAATACGACAAAATTAAGAAAAAATAAACTCATTTCGCTACACTTGTAAATTGGATATTTTGTAGTTGCATATATTTGAAAGCTAGTGATAACAGTCTGCTAAGATTTTTGTACAACGAAACCCGTCTGCCGAGACGACGCGCGCGCAAGCATCAGTAGCGGCGCGTCACCTTTATTGGCCTGACAGACTGTTTTTGTTGTGCCGGATTTTTGGCAGACTGGCAGTTTTGTTATTTACATTAAATAAATAGTTAGTGGTAGTAATTTTATCCCTAGCGTTATGAGTCTAGGTATGTTATATAATCAAATTAACCAATACCAATTTTATTACTAATACTTCAGCATCACAGATTATCTTCAATACCTGATGATTACGATTCTGATGAAACCGTCTATAATAATTGAGTGAAATTTGAAACCATTTTACAGAAAAAAAATGTTACTTAGTCTGATGTGTTAACCATTTACTTTTTTCTCGTCATATATATATATATATATATTTTGTATGTTTTCCTTAGAATAAAAAACAATTGTACTTTTTATTAATTATATTTTTACAATATTATTATAATTTCTTAAATATATATTTTCAAAAAATTCTTGTTATTTTCTTCGCAACCTACATTATTCATGAGAAGATATAAGTTTGGTGAGTAAATTCTTCAACTGAGATTTCAATCCTTCGCTATGACATGGGATGCTAAAACGATTCCAATTGAACTCCCCCGCCTCTACGACTTTTTTCGTAAATTCGCTATATTGGTAATATGTATTTCCTTTCAGAAAATATGCCCGTCGATAAACTTGAAAGCATTTGTTATACCGAGCGGTATTCCAGGATCCATAATTCGACCGCGTGTCTTTAATGAATAAGGGTTTAAGGTGAATTTAAAATAGGTGTCATAAAACATAAAATTTCCTCCACTATTAGTTTGAAACATGACATTAACTTGTCTAAATCGAACATCGACAATATTTTCCGATATGTGTAAATCTAGGACGGATACTGTGAAAAATACGTGATTCGATTGTTCAACGCAAATAGAGTGCCATCGGAATTTTGAAAAATATGTGAAATTGATGTGGATTTTAGTTTTGTCGGAAGGTAATCATAAAGATTATCAGGACTAGAAGGTATAAGCATGTTGTTTAAATCAAATTTCAATAGAAGATTCTGATAACCAACATACAGACGACAATTTGGAAATGACGGAGCAGTTGCTAGAAACATGAGACTCGGTGCTGTTATATCACATAAATTTTTGATTAAAGTACTAGGTGGTGAGGTCATCAGTTCCAGATCCATAGAGAGCTTTCATACCCCTAATATCATCTTCATATAGTGCTTGCACGTGTTCGTGATACCAAGGAAAGATTATTGCATCTTCATTATCACTGTGTGCTAAACCTAAATTATGCCCGATCTCGTGAATAATCAGAAAGTTGATCTGGATAACAAACGTACAGTGTCATAATTCGGCATCTACAGAAAGATTATATATTATATATTCTTGAAAGGTCACCAATGTGTTCTTAAAATCACTAGCGCTACCATCAGTTGGAGTTTTTGTAATCTTTCAAATATATCCATTACTTCGGATTCATTAAGCGCCTGCAGGCTACCGACACATGATATGTATGGAACGTTCATGATGACATTCAAATTTGGAATGAAACAAAATTATTGTAACATGTTTATTAAAATTCTACATCATTAAGGACTTTACACTTATAAAAATTAATATACTATCTGAGAGCCATTGACAATATATGTACTAGCACTGCTGCTGCTATCACAAACTGTACATACTAATTTTAATTTACATGAATGTGAGTCATCTTGCGAATAATTTCTAATAATATTTATAATATTTCTGTAATCATCATTAAACTTAAGAGAGTCCAAAAATGATATTCGATGAGAAATAAGATGTTGATTGATGTGTAGAACTTGCGAGACGTCATTTTCACTCACGAGGAAGCTGGTTCCATGTTTGTCAATCTCCAGAAATTCCCGCTCTTCATATACAAGTTTACGAACAATACAATACAATACTCGTAGCATTGAAATTCATCTCCAGAGCTTGAGGTTTTTTCCATAAGATCAATCAGTGTGGACCATTCGTACTAAAGGTACTAAAGGTACTAAAGGATATTTTTAACAATTGATGCGATAAAGTAATTGCAGGACAAAAAGATCTAGCCGGGCTTAATCCACAACAAATGCGAAAAGTTCCAGCGAGATATTCCGTATATAATAAGTATACTATTTCGTTTTTAGCAGCCATTTCATACCTTTCCAAAATATCATCCAACTCTGCACTGTAATTAATTTCATCACAAATGAATAAATAAATAACTGAGATCAACAGCTATAGCTTAATCCAATTTATAGTTTCCCTCCCACACTCTTTCAAAGTATGTTACAAAACATCTACGTTATCTATCTAACTATTATGGGTTTTATTCAAGCCGAGCCATTTGACGTACATTTTCTCACCATCACATCTAAGAACTTTTTCCACCAAGTAAATGTCTGGATTTGACGTTTTCTGCAATTCTTCTTCGTAAAACCCTCCACTGATTGGGGTACCTTGCATATCTTCGAGCAAGTACGTCACAGGATTGGTTATTTTACTTCAAACGATCTCGAATAGCTCAGTTAGCCAGTTAGGTGTATACCCTTTTTCAAAGGCATGTTTCGACTTGCTTATGCGTACAATATCACCGACCTTCAATTTTCGTGGATCAACGATTTTTAAATAGCTATATACATTATTTAAAATAGATTTTTCGTTGGATTTGTTGACTTCAGAAGGTCGATATTTTGTTTTGGAATGCTTGGTATTGTTATATTCTTGAGTAATTTTAGGAAGAATATCGATCCATTTATAGGTGCCATTTGAACTGAAATATTTGTAGAGCTTTGAAGCCTTAATCGTACTAAATACGCTATAATGATTTATACAGCGTTTTTCATCAAATTTTGGAACTTGCTGTTGTAAAACTCCGTCCCCCGATCGGATTGTAAATTTTTCGGTGTTCTTTTAGTATGATCGAGAATGTCAGAGAATGCTCGAGTAATCTCCTCACCGGTCTTCGTCTTCAATGGGCGTGTCCACAAAAATTTTGAAAAAGAATCAATGAGGACAAGTATTATTTTATGATTTCTATTTTGGGGGGCAAAATTTCTCATCTCTGCCAAGTCCATGGCCCAGAGATCATCAAAGCCCTTGATAATAGTGCGTCTCCGAGGAAATTTTTCCCGTATCGGTTTGTGGAGCTCGTTTACGAGTTGAATTTTCTCCTTGGTGTGCATATTATGATGTATTACCGGCTAGCTTCAGCT
>CAJUYG010001959.1:59932-74736 GCA_910591675.1 Galerucella calmariensis
GACGTTTGACGTTTGGGCTGTTAAAACATCCACTTCAGTTGGAAAAACTCGTTTTGTTATTGTTTTCTCCCAAACCGAAAAACGTAACGTGACTACAGCCGATCCTAATTTATTTGACAATGCCGATGTGCAAAGTGTGAGACTGTCACTTAATGGTGACTATTGGCCTAATGGAAGAATGCAATTGGATTTCGCTAAAACTGACTACAATGAAGCATATTTTAACTATACCGAATTCTATCCCAACTATGCAAACTCAACACAGAAGCACCCCCTGCTGGATTATTCGTCTTTCAGAAAGCGGGCATTGTTTGTTATCGATTGTTCGGAACAGGAAGAAAGCATGAAGGCGTCCACAGTCGATGTGAAACTCGACATTGAAGCAAACATAGGCTTTCCCGAAAATACCAAAGTCTCTTGCATCATCATTCACGATTGCGTGATGGACTACTTCCCCCTCACCGAAATTGTTAAAAGCTTGAACTAGATGATGATTAGAGCTAGTATTCGAATAGACGTTACCATGAGAGTAGCATTTGTAGACATTCAAGGCTTTGTCGTAGATGGGCTTTTCGTTGTCCAAGAACTCACCATAGAAATTGGTTTCAAAAGTTCACATTTCATATTTTCACCTACACAACCGTTTTCTTCATTAAGTGATGTGAATAGAAAGACTACATCCTACTTGGAAAGGAGTGTGCATGGTATTCGATACTCTTCAGGAGATGTAGAATATTCTGGATGAAATATTGGAAACCAAGCTATTGTATGCAGCAGACTACATTTACGTTCGAGGACAACAAAAAGCGGAATTTCTGCTGAAGAAGTATCACATATTCGGTGCTTTTCCACACATTATTGATGTTCGCAAATTCGATGGTACACCCTGTGAAACTGGAAACTTTGCTCAATATCCAAACTCCTGTCACGCATCTGGACTATTTTCATGTACTGAAAGAGATGTACAACGTCTCCGTCACTGGTTTTTAAATACTATATAACCATTATAAATAAAGTTCTTTCACAAAACATGGGTTTTTATTGAAACACTCTGTATATTCATCAACTTTGATATTACATGAAGATTCAAATTTTCGTTTTACAATTTTTGAAATTTAAACCAAGACAGATTCTAATATTACACATGTCATGGTGAAAACATTATTGATTTTATTTTTCATATTCTCTTCTGTTTCGTTGAACATGGCGTAGGTTGGATACGTCTTAATGGATAAGTAGTTTGCGGTAATTGTCTGCAAGCTAAAGACACCCAGCTTATATGAAGTCTGCTCCACGTCTGATGACTCACTTGTCCCTCATCCGATAAACTATGATTCTCTTTTTGCTGCATAACCTTACTTCTCAAGAAATGTCTTTATTCACCAACCAATGTCTGTACTCTTTCCAAGTCAAATTACAAGAGAGAACTCTGCGCCCGTTTAACGATGTGTCGTTTTTCGGCTTTTATTCACCTACCCATGCGCGCTCCCCATTACGTCATTCTGGTCACTCTAGGTATGATTTTGCAACACCCTGTATATGTTAAAACCGAGTAGCGTAATTTTGATGTTTTGATATAGCATAAAAAAGTTCCGACCCGGTCACAGCGCGAACATGTAATACATTTATTCGAATCTAATACACATGAGAGCTCATGGCAGGGTGTGTTGAATGATATGCTATAGACGCGAAGGTTGTGGGTTCGAATCTCACTGCAGTCGAATCAATTTAATTGGAGTAATAATGCCTATGTTTCTCGTAAGAGTGTTCGGAGAGTTGGAGTAAGAATGGTGGCGGTGGTCGCCAAGTTGAATGGTGGCCTATGTTGATGTTTGACGTGACAACGTGACGTTTGACGGAGTGACGTTTGACAGAGTTTGTCGGAGTGCCGTTTGACGTGACGTTTGACATGACAACGTGACGTATGAGGGAGTGACGTTTGACATGACAACGTGACGTTTGACGGAGTGCTGTTTGACGTGACGTTTGACATGTGACGTTTGACGGAGTGGCGTTTGACATGTGACGTTTGACATGACAACGTGACGTTTGACATGACAACGTGACGTATGGAGCGTCGTGATTGGCCCAGCCTTGCGCAGGCGCACGTGATTAACCCCCGTATGGAGCGTCGTGATTGGCCCAGCGCCGGGACACTTGGCAACGTGACGTTTGACATGTGACGTTTGACATTTGACGTGACGTTAACGTCCATAGACGTTAATGCCTTTCAAACGAGACGTCGTTTGCCGCGATTAGTTGCCGTCCAGGTGCAGTTCGGTTGCCAGTGTTAACCCCCCTTAGAAGTCAAATTTTGACGTTTTCAGACCCTAGATTTTCTTATGGAGATTTCCATGTTGAGAACTCGAAAATGAGGCAGAATCAGTGCAGCTCATTCACTAGTATGCAAGTCCTTTTGCTTGGAGAGTACCGAGGACTTGGCGGAGCAATTACCAACTTCGCACCCTCAAAACTTTCGGAGTATTTAATTATTTTAATCAGGTTGACGGTTTATGTTGGACCCAAGGCAACACTTTGGACTATGGCGATTTCTTGCTTTCTCCCATATCGAGGGAATGTCTGGATAATTATTGTCACCGGAGAGTTTATTTTTGAGACCTTGCTTCTCTACCTGGCGGTTAAAACTTGAAAGATTCACGTTTTAAAACCGAATGTTCATTTTGTTGATGTTCTGACCTACTGAAACATGTCCTGGAAGAAGATTGATATGAAAAAACGGTTCGTTCTCTCGATTAAGGTGTTAAGCCTTACATAAATATTATGATAATACTTCAATGGGAATACTCAGTGGTGGACATAATTATAATCAATAATTTTCAATATTTTCATCCCCAGGAGATTTTCATGTCAATTTGTAAATTCAGCTTGGGTAAGATTTGATAATTTATGCTGTGACGTACGTTATCTAAAACAGAACCTAGCTACATGAAGGTTGAGATATAATCTCAACTCGTTGTCTGTTTTAATATCGTGATTATGTATAGATTATGCTTATGTTGTATTGGTTTCATATTAAATAACTTGGGAGTAACAAACTTCTTACGTGGCGTTGTAACTCTTGTGTTCGTGCAGTATGATATAAAACAAGATTCATGTGAGACAAAAAACTATAGTTTCTCAACGATACAGAGACGATGACGTTGCAAAACAAACTTTAGTGACGTTGAAAACTAAACTATTCTTCTCTTCACTTCAAGAAAACTGGAAGTGTCAATCTAGTAGTCTTTTTTATTGACCTGTGCCTCGTATTGTATCTACAAATAAAAGGCTTATATAAGAGTCTTAGATTTTTTCAATAGAGGTAAGTATATGTTTATTCATTTATGCAATGAACAGTAACCAATCATTTTATATGAAAATATATCAAGTTTGTTTAATTCAACCTCTGATTAAAAACGTCCAATCTTTAACGTTTGAATATATAACAATAATATCGTTAATGATGAATTTTAATAGTATGACATACGTCTCTTAAAGCATTTGAGGCAAACAGCACCGTTTTTCCTTCTAAGTAATACTTTCTCAAGTGACACTTCATTCCTCAATTCAATTTGGTGTAATTCAACTGCAACGCGTCCTATTTAGCTAATTCGACTTAAAAAAGAATGTGGCAATGAGATAGGGACTTTGGTTTTAGTGAAAAAAATTTGACAATATCCAATTTCAATAACGATAAAAGTTTGTATTTGACAGAATATGCGAAAAATCGTGTAAGTGTGAGGAAACATATGTGTTTACGTGAGTAAAAGAATATGCTGCGTTTGGATGAAATAACAAAAGAGTTTAAAATGTTGATGCGCCCGCAGCTATACCCTGAAACAACTCCAATCAATCTTCTAATAGTGTTAGTAGGAATCTGACTGTCTTTTTTTCGTTTTTCAAGCTTTTTAAAACATTTATATCGGGAGGGGTTGTTGTAAAAATCTTCTATGGGAATAATATTTCTGGGAACACCGCAGCTCCAACTGATTACATTCCATAAAGGTCATCAAAAGCTATATTTCCACTATTAATGCCATCCTGTTTGATTTTAGTAACTAACCTCTCTATATTTTGATAATTTGCTCCGAGACATGGGCTCCTTTTCACATAAGTAGTACTTGGATAGAACCAACGAACCTACAGTTGACACGTTAAGAGCGTGGTGCAGTCACACATGTTTACCAAGTCTCACTGAAATGCCTAGGTAGCACAGGTGCAGTTGGCTTTGAGCGGGAAAAGCGAGATACTTTGGTTACATAAATGTTACTATCTCTTGACATTCACTGTTCAACTGCTTGGGAATTTTAAAGAGTTCTGCTACACACTGCAGATTTTTCTGAATGATTGGATGAATATAACTGTCTTAGAATTCTGAATGTAAGATTGATTCAAAAGCACTGAAAAACTATGTGTAAATAGTAAAACGATAATCGATGTTAAACTGAACTGAGGAATTGCACCTTATGGTCTTACAACGTTCTGTTATCCTGCTGACTGTAAATTGTCCTATACATCAAGTATACATTGTATTCACAGTTGGTGAATTTATATTTATCCTGATAAGCATGAAAGTAACTAAACATCACACAATCGCATTTTTACCTTTGAAAAACCATTTTTAATATCAAGATGACCAGTTTCATAAAGACTACACAGAATAAGGTGTTAAACTAACTGAAGTTAACTGGAAAAATATGAACTCAATGCTTCCATTTAACTATAATATTGTATACACTGTGTTATTTATAAGATGCCACATGGGGATTACTGTACAAACTGTTTAACTTTTTCACCAAATAGCGTTAAAAATAATAACAGATTTGGAAAGGTCGTTTAAAAATAGGTTTAAATGCACCCTCAATTCTCTTGAATTCGCTCTGGTTTGATAAAAAAAATGTATGGATATGTTTAAAAAAGTAATAAACCATTATCATAACACTTTCGGATACTGAGAACACCACAGTGGGGAATCGAACCGCGATACTTCACGTTTAACTTCCAAGTTTTTCGTGCTTCTATCCGTCTAACTACTTCCTACGCGCTTGGAAGTATTCGAAATTGGTATAAAAATGAATACTTTCTTAAACATAACTATCCCTTTTTCATCAAACAAGGGCGAATTTAAGAAAATTGAAATTGCATTTGAACTTATCTTTCTACGACCTTCCCAAACCTGTTATTATTTGATATGAGCGCAATTTGGTGAAAACGTTAGCTTTCGTTTGACAGCTTTGTACAGGAATACCTATGTCGCATCTTATAAATAACACAGTGTACATTACAGTACTCCAAAATTCAAATAGCCTTTTTATAACGGGCTATTAGTTCATAAAACACCTTATCTAAGCTGATAACTTCATATTCAGTAGTTGAATACCGTACCTATTCAAAGTGAAAGTTGAAAACAATTAGGAATTCTTAATTCCCAGTTTTCTCCTGAAATATTTGGCTCAAGTATTCTCTAATATAACAGCTTAAGCCGGATATCATTTTAACACCACATTAATAACTCAGTTACAGTTTGGAATGCAAAGAAAAGCTCAGAGTATACGTTGATAGAAGTTATAACCTAATTCGAGTTGCTATTCAATTGGTGTTTTTATACTCGGAGTCTTAACTTTCTTTGCGTGGTTGAGTGGAGGGAATTGAAAAAAAAAATTAAAAAGTGAGATGTTTATTCAAGCTACTTCATATCCAGAACGTCCAACATACAATAAATTATTGGGAAATATTTCATACAACATGAATAGAATTGACTTTATCATAAATAGTTTTCGATATAAACATTAATTTCCATGATACAGAATTTTTTTTAAGTAGATAATAGTTATTTATGTAACTAGTGTGTAAAGTAGCCTTTTTTTTGACGAATGTGAATATTGTCGCATGAGCCGCAGGCGAATGCGACAAGACAATCACATGAGTCGAAAAAAAGGTCTTTACACACGAATTGCATACAATATTTTTTCTACTAGGGAATATTTAATTGAAATACAAAAGTTTAATAGTAATTTTCTTTACGCACTAGTGCGTAAAGAAACAGAAACAGCTGATTGGCAATCCATCTATCATCAAACATGTCGTAAAGATGCTGAGCAACAGGCCCAAAGTTATGAGGAGGTGCTCCATCTTGCTGATACCAAGCTGAAGCCGCCTCTCCATTTCTTAAAGCATGTAACGCCGGTCGTATAGCTGCTTCTAAAATGTGGCAATATCTTTCACCATTCAAATTTCCATCATAAAATTGTAATGCTAAAATTTTATCGTCTTTTATTGCACAAAAAACATTAAAACTCCAACTATCTTGGAAATAACGTTCTCTACTAACATGTGGATTTTCATTAGACCAAAAATGGGAGTTATGTCGATTAAATAATCCATTTTTGCTAAACTTTGCTTCATCACACCATATAACTTTGTTTATGAAGTTTTCATCCTCTTGGGTCTTCATTAAAAACCATTCACAGAATTCTACCCTTCAAGGAAGATCACATAATTGTAAGTGTTGCACCAAATTATAAGAAAATGGTTTCCATTTGTGTTTTTTTAAAATGCGATGAATTGTTCTCGTCGACAAAGTAAGATCTCTCTCACAATCTCTAATGGAGGCATTTGGAGAGGCCGTAAAATAACTCAAAACATTAATTTCGTTGATGTCATTGTCCACTAGTGGTTTATTTTTATTAATTTTTGGCTTAAATTGACCAAACTGACGGCAGTTTTTAAGCAATCTTCTTACAATATCACCAGTTGCATTTGGTCGATATGGATATCTTTCTGCAAAAACACGGCAAGTCCGTTCAACAATTCTATTACACTCACCGTAAATAATAATAAGATTTAAAAAATCATCATTACTAAATCCTACATTTGCCATTATTTACTATAAAATACAAATGTGAACTGTCAAAATAAAAACCTTCTAACTATCAAATCTTTGACAGCCATGGCCTACCCTTTACTAATGTTGAAATCATTAAGTGTTGTTATGTTTTAACTAAAATAATGAAATATCTCAAAAGTGGTTGGATTTAGGTATAGGGAATACCCATACCAAACGAATTGGCTTAAAAAAATACATCGGCAAATGTAATAAAATACAGGGTGTTCTATTTAAAGTAAGCAACTTATAAATGATTTAAATTGTGCATGTTGGCGGATAAGTTTAAAACATCCTGTATGAAATATCAATGAGTTGGACATATGGAGTTAACGGGCAAGCCCTTGTTGTTTATTGGTTACAATTTCACGTCACTAGCTTCGATATTAATAGAGATATCGTTATTTAATGTGGACTAGGATTTTTTCAAAATTTTGAAAAAAAACGAAATATCTCGAAAATACTTCATTTTTGGTATAGGACATTGTTCACAAATTTTATCTTAAATTTCATGTAGAATTCGAAAATGAAATAAAAAATATTAGGTTCTATTTAAAATAACAAAGTTGACGTCTATTTCCGGTATAACCGGAAGTGCCACATTCAGGAAAACATTATATTTGAACTCAGCGTCATCCAAAACCTACAGCTTCGTAATTTCAGATTTTTAACATAACTGTATCCGCCATTACTTTTAATCAAAACTTGTCGCGCCACACCCTGTATAGGTTTCTATCTCCAATTTATGAAAAAAACTTTGATTTAATATCCGTTTATTATACCTATATTTTTATAAGACTGGATAACTATAACTACATACATATTGGAATTTTTTCTTTACGCACTAGTGCGTAAACTAAAACTCTTTACGCACTAGTGCGTAAAATAAAGTTTTACGCACTCGAAAATGTGTCTAAAGTACGTACTTTACACACGGTAGTAGAAAAAAAGATTTTTATGTTTTTTCATCATCATTAATCTCTATATGGAAAAACTTCTGTGTCATGTAAGCTTACGCGAATCCATGAGAATAATGTAGTTTATTAATGAGCGAAATCTAAAAACATCTGAACACAAGTACCTAAGAATGAAATTATTATTTTCATTCAAAATTTTTCTATTATAACATTGCTAAGCTATTGAGAAATTATAATTATTCGGAAAATACTTATCTTCGATTTCTTAATATTCCTAGGTGAATAATTATAGTTTTTCTCCAGGTGTCCAAGAGTTTGTGCCACAAACTTGTGAGATAAAAAGTGATGATAGTATTTATTCACTTAATCACAGTTTCCTGTGGAAAATTGTCATTCCAAAAAAGCGTGTTATCAATAGATGACAAAAAAAATGATGGTTAAATACTATTATAATGCCCTGCAAACATTTTGAAGATTACTTTTCAAACAGCAGAGCATTCACTAAGAAGTAACAACTACTTATCTGGTTATATGCCACGACAAATATTGAATTACACTTCTAGTTGAGTTAAGAGGTCAATGGAATATCTTCACGATACAACCAACTATATTAAAATGGTCTACAAGTGATATTGTCCAATTTATTCACAAACCAGAATCTTGAAGATATCCCAGCCCAGTTTAACTTAGGGTCACTTCTATAAAATGGGATTGATACTTGGATTAATCTACGAGTTGAGTCTGTATATACGTATGTATAACGGTTTTTGTGGATAAAGACATTTTTGAATGAAGGAATAACGATATTAGTGCAAGTATTTGATGTCAAAATGTAGGTATTCCTATGTTGTATAAATTTCCAAAATATTTATGAATTGAGTTCTCTCTCGTAACTTCACCACCATTTCAATATCAGCAATAATACCTTCTTCTACATTGTCGTCAATCTCATTTTCAATTATTCCTTCAGGTACATGTTCAATTTTTGTAACGGCTATATTATGCCCTATAGATGTAGCAACTATATTGGCCAATACAGTTTCCATCTTCACTTTCATTCCTAATCTTGACACCTGAAACCTCCTCTTCCATATGCCATATTGTCGTTACATTACATTCCTAGTCTTCATTTGTGATTCATAATATAATTATTGTGATTGTCTTTGATGATTAAAAACTGGTGTCATCAAATAATGAGCAGGGTACGTTGTATCCAGAATCTTGAAGTAAATAAGAATTAGAAAATTGTCACCCATCGAATAGTATGCTGCATGCAAATATATTTTTATTGTGAGCAGATCCAGGCCACCTTGCGTCAGATACTGTTTGAACATTCGAAGAAAACCAGCCATCACTGTTGAATGTATACTGGATAATTCTCCGTTCTCTCCCACTAAAAAACATGAATGTCTTAAAATATTCAAATTTCGTTGTGAGCTGTATTACCTGGTGAATGAATTTTGACATGTGTGCAATCAATGGCACCAATTACATTAGGAACCCACACTGAATCGTGAAGCTCATTTTTTATATCACTATAACTTTCCATGCTGTTAGACAATTTCATAAAATTTCTTAGACTTGCTATAGCTACTGACACATCTGTATCTGTATCTGTAGAGTAGGGAGGGTGAGTGTGTAGGCTCACAGCACTCAGGCCACATGTGACCCATTGTACATCCTCCCGAGGAGTTGTCCTTCTAGGTCATTGTCCATCCTGTCCTTCTCAGGAAGGTGGACAGGTCACTAGGAGACATCTCCTTTATATCGGCAGGTGTAGGCCAAAACTCACCGAACACACACTCTCTTATTGACGATAACTCCGGACACTCGCATAAGACATGCCTGACGGTTTCATCTTCCTGTTCACACATCCTGCATAGAGGTGTGTTCACTAGCCCCATAGTATGGAGGTGTTTACTTAGTTGACAGTGACCAGTCAGAAATCCTACTGTCAAACGTAGGTTTTTCCTGGTCATCGCCAAATATTTCTTCGGCGCCAGCTTCCCAGGGTCGCCCAGGGTGATCCTGGCAAAACTGCATCCTTTGATTCCATCCCATCTCTTAAGGGATTGAGCATGGGTGTAACGTTTGGCTAGTTCCGCAATTGTCGAAGTCGTTAGGCCGTAGGTGTCACTGGGTCCTAGAATTTCTAGTCCAGCGGCTTCCCTGGCTGAAGAATCAGCAATGCGATTTCCTTTACTCCTGTCGTGCCCTTTAACCCACCTCAGGATAATGTTGTTATCTGCCGAGACGTCAGCTGAATCTTGGTGGCACTCTAGTACTAGCCTCGATATAACACATTGTCTGTTCAAGGCTAATAGGGCTTGTCTACTATCAGTGCAGATTATTATGTTTTTCCAGAAATTCCTCTTCTGGTTAGTTCTTTTGTGGCAATAGAGATACCAGCCAGTTCTGTTTGAACCACGCTGGTATTGTTTCCCATTCCCCACTTAATCTTGAGGCTTAGTGCTCTCGAGTAAACTCCACAGCCTGAGCCTTCTTTCATTTTTGAACCATCTGTATATATGCGTATTGCATTTGCAGCATCGGGCTCTGTGTACTGTTTTATTTGAACTTTGTGGGGTTTGTTAAACAAAAACCTGGGTTCAATTGCATCGTTGGCTGCCTGTAGCAGAGGTAGCGCAGTGAGCGCTTCCTGCCATAGGCTCAACCTCAATTGGCCCATTCCTACTCCGGGGTTTATACCAGCCGTGCGCAATCGTACAATGGCCATTAATGCAACCTCCTTGACTTGTAGGTCCAGAGGGGTCAGACCAGTAATTAGTTCCATTGCTGCGGTTGGTGTTGTTCTCATGGCTCCTGTGACGTTTAAACAAGCCATTCGCTGTATTTGATATAATTTTTGGATGGCCGTTGCTTGTAGAACCTTCGGTCCCCATGCAATTGCTTCATACGTTAACATGGGTCTTATTATTGCAGTGGAGATCCAGGTGACCACACGGGGCGACAGACCCCATGTGCGTCCCACTGTCCTCCGACACTCCGACACAGGTAACTGGTACAAAGTTTCTGTAGAAGTTTGATTGATTAATACATACTGATGAATTACAAATAAATATTCCACCGTTAAGTTAGCAGCTCTAACAAACCATGAGGAATTATTTGTAGTGAAATTTCTGTGGATTGTTAAGAAATTCTAAATCTATGCACACATTTTCTGTATCACATTCTGTAACATTCTATTCCTACTTGGCTCTTCAATTAAATCCTCTTTTCCAATATTTATAATGTTTTGGATAATATCATTGATACCGTCAAATGAATGTCAATATATTGTTCGGAACTTCAATTCAGGCATTGCTTCATTTGTATATCATCAACCCAGAGATAACCTCTTTTACGTCTATGGGGTAGAATAATTTTGGGTTAACTCTTATTTAACTTCATTAGCCCTTGTTAAAGTGGAGGTTATCTCATACACGTATTTAAGTCGACTCTAAAAAATGAGACATTTGTAATCCATTGGGTTAACTCCAATGTAAGAGCTAACCACACTTTATAAAAGGACCCCTTGAAAGTGTGATTCAATATATCTGTCGTGGCATATGGCCAGAGAACAATTGTTGCTTCTCAGTGAGCGCACTGCTCTTTGAAAAGTGATGTTTAAAATTTGTGAAGCTTTCTAATAGTATTCAACTAATATCTTTGACATCTTATGATAGTGTTCAATATACCACTTATCCCTTAGTGCCTTGAGGCTAAGACCATGAAATAAACTCCTGGAAAATTATTACCAGATGGAAAAAAAATGATTGCCTAGGATAGAGTGAGACTGAACTGAGAATTTTGACAGGTCTCCTGTCGATATGCCAATAGAGATGTTTTTTGCGACTTGGGTGTGGCAAGTGAAAAGAAATAAATGTGAGAGAAATATACATACAACTACAACCATTAAATTGTGTTCACAATGGTATCACATATTTGTTTATAACTCCAGCAGGTGTGCATTGATTGTGTTTTGATTGGCTCTGAAAAGTCGAGAATTATAAGTGAAATTAATATTTAATCTCCAACTTCAAAGACCTATAGCTCGTTGACGGGAGGGAGAATCAATTTTTGGTGCGTACCTACTTTCGGGTCATCTTGTATACAATTGGGGTATACTTGGGAGAAATTAGTATCACGAATAGAAGACAGTGTTGAACAAATTTTTATTTAAAGAAATTAGCATGTAGGCTGCCAAGATTTTCATCTTTTGTACTAATAATAATATTTTTCAAGCGAATACTGTTTTTCCATATAAAGATTACCAATATCCTAATAACTCCAAAAAAATAATAAGGAAGCTTATAGTTTTAACAAAATATCGATATAAAAATTTTTTATTTCATGATATATACACTTAAATGTTTTAAAACTATTTTTAGTTCTGTGCTTTTTCGAACTATCGTATTACGTATATAGTGGTTTCAACTGAATTTTTGGAAACTAAATTGGAAATTCTGAAAGTTGAGGAGAATTCTCAAGTGCTGCATATTATACATAACACGCACATGCTTATTCGTTCATAATAACTAGGAGCTATGTAGTAGTAGCGCTTCGAAGCGATCATTAGTACAATGTTATTTGTTACCTCTAAGATGAAATATCTCATCACAAATAAGTTACTTGCAATTAAAATATAACATTGAGGAGTCATGCCATTTACAATCGATATAATTTAACGCACGAATAGAGCGGGGGCGTTAATGTTTGAGATTGATAATCGCCCTTTTAATACTCGTGTTAGTTACAAAGCTGTATCGACTGTATCAATTTTATTTGTTTTTCTCAATATTTAAAAACTAAAAATATTCATTTGTTTTAAAGGTAAGTACTGTCCACAGCACACCCTCTAGCAGGCTAACTCCTTTACTAAATCTCAGATCTAATATATTAGTATTGAGACCATCCGCCGCGCGCTGCGATAGTATACATGGAGCACAGAACTAAAGAAATCTGTGACATACAAGAAAAGGGTAAATTATCCCTCAGAATATAGCACAAAAAAGGAGCAAGAAGAAGAATAACTAAAAGAGCGGGAAATATGAAATAACTAATGCTCGATTTCACCAACCGTCTCGTAAAGTTAGGTAATATCCAAGCCGAATTTAGGAATTTCTAAACGCAATTTACATTGGACCACGCGCATTTAGAAATTCCTAAATTCGACTTGGATATTACCTAACTTTACGAGACGGTTGGTTAAATCGGGCATAAGGGCGGGATATTTAAATATTAAATATAAGATGGATATCCCTGAATTATTTCAAGGTGCACATATTTTTTCACACTCAATTATGACTGTAAAAAATTCCAATATGTACACCAAGAAATAAACAAAATACAGGAGTGTCTTTATCTTAAATTCGACAAACTGGCTATTGTTGTTAACTATTTCTCAAAAAATGAAATAAGATGAATATACAGTGAGATCTATAAGTATAATTCTACGTAATATATAATTTATAGTTACATCCTAAAACTGCAAATGGGTGTGGAGAAGGTATCGGTATTTCAACCACTACGCAAGAGGTTCGTCTTGTTATACATAGATGGTCGACCAAGCTATGCTGGTCTTTCTACCACCAACTCCAACTCATGTCTTGAGACAATCGAATAAAAAAAAATATCAAAAAGGGTGGTCGAGTCGATATTTGATTCATTCAGTTCGCATCCTGGGACAGCTGTTTCGACCTTTGGGTCTCATCAGCCAGGCTTTCGAACTGAATGAACCAAAAATCAACTCGACTCTTATGATCAAAGATCATAGCGATACACTTAGATGGCGACACTTATGCCCTAAGTGAAACTTGAAATCATTGATTATCATAATCCACTCTAAAGATATATAGCTACCATAAACCTTTGTTTAAAAGGTAAAATATTGACTGAAAAGTTGACGGGTGATAACCATTTTGTAACTTTCAATAATTGACAGTTCACTTGACGTTCCCTCCGTCCTCCGATTGGGCATTCTGCAACGTCACGCTACTAATGCGCTCTCAAGCGGCCGGGCACGATATTGTAACTTGGATACAAATTGTAGATGAGAGTTAAACTGCTAGAGGGTGTGCTGTGGTACTGTCAAAAATAAATAATGACATTGAAATGTCACAGATATGGTCGCTGGTTCAAATGTCACTGTTTTCATTTTTCTTAAATTATTTTTCGGATATCTTAACACTAATAATTATTATAATTTTGTGTAATATTGAAATAGATAGATAGATAGATAGTTTTATTGTGTCTAAGATAAATCTTTTCACAAGGGTTCGGTACAAAATATAAAGTGAAGAATTAACATAATTAGAGATACACTACGACATAGACATAGTTAATACAAAAATAAAAATATAAAATATCTGTGTACTTGATGGTAATGTCAATCATTCACCATGTGCAAATGCTCGCAGCTTTATGATACTAATAATGCTATGGGACATTCAAAAAGCATATGATGTAATGACTCCAGAGAATCCATATTACAGACAGTGCAATTATCAGTGCTGTTGATTATATAAAAATTTCCTTTAAAAGACAATTTTAAAAATGTTTTACTTCACGTTCTAAGTTCGCTCTATTATTCTGGTTATATAGATGTGAGCGGGTATTTGCAAATAACCGTTATTCTCACCAATTAGTAAGTGTGAGTATAGTAATGAGTAACTAGAAGCAACCTTTTTGTTGATGTCACTATCAAGCAGGCGTTTTCGCAATTTGTCTAGAATAAGTCTATCTAAACTGCGTACATTTGTACTTAAATAATTTTCCCATAGGCACTCACATTGCGCATAAATAAACAAATCTTTAAGTTGCGTCACCTTATTATACTTTGAATTATTATTTTTTCAGTTTGTTCATCCAAAGTAAGGCATGTTTGAAAACAACCATTGACAAATGATCGGAACATGTTTCCAAGCGTACAATGTAATCTGGGGTATTCTTTGACAAAAGTTTTTTGAAAAAGTTTACCTGTACGCGCTCTATAATATCAGTGT
>CAJUYG010001960.1:0-44991 GCA_910591675.1 Galerucella calmariensis
CTCAATATGGATTGGAATGAAGAGAATAACATAAGAACAGCTCAAGAAGACCTATATGAAACTTGGTATAATATATATTTTCAAAGTTTAAAATGGTATCAGTTTCAGTAAATAAATAAAAAATCTCAAATACGAGTACATGAGTTTAATTATACTTTTCTCACCTTGATAAAATCTCGGAGCGCTTCTACCAGGGCATCACAGACTGATGGTACGATACTAGAGATCGCTTGCTTTGGAATCTTAAAGTGATGTGTATGAATCCCCAGTGGCTAAGAATCTTAGCGTTACTGCAAGGCGCTCGGTCACGGTAATAGCTTTTCTGAATGACGTAACTTTTTTAATTATTTTTGGTGCTATCATTCTTAACAAATTTTCAAAATCGGTACTCTTCACTCTAAAAAAGATTCTGAAGCCCGCGTCGCATCTGTATTCCAGGTTTAACTCATCAACCTCATCTAGCAGTAAATCCTTTATAAATTCCTTTGTATGGAATTTTTTCCTACCATTGACGAGGCTGGGTCGTACCCAAAATCTTCGAGGGGACGAAAACGCTGCTGCTGGTTTCCAACAACTGCAATAATAATTGCAGCAGCAGTTGCCACTACAGCAAAAATTTCGCAAAACGAATTCGAAGTATTTTCAGTTTTGATGTCGGCGATGTATGTCGGTCAACACGTCCACATATACTGACGATGTGGACGAGTTGAAAGTCGAACATGTCGAATGAGATTTGTCGATCGACACCATTCGACATAACGTGGACGTGGCTTAATGTAGATGGGATCAAACACCGATATCGGCCAATGGTCGAAAAATACGCCCAAAACGCGTTCTGGTCACTAGTATATTGCCAATGTCAGAAATATCGTTTTCCGGTCGTTTAGTGTAGACCAGAACGCGTTCTGGAACCTTTGCAATTGCCAGAATGTGTATTGACTTTCCCTAGTTTGTCTGAAAGAATTTTGTTATTCGTCACGCTGCCAGAACGCGTCGAGCACACAAACAAATCGTCGAAAGGTCATTGTAAAAAGGAAAAATAACTTTATTTTCTATAAGAGTATGGCATACAAATTTTAAAAATATACATTGATTCTTAAAGAGCACAAAATAAAAAACGTTTACTACGTATAATTCTGGTGAATTAATGGCATACTTAAAACAAATAACTCGTCGGTAGTGCAGCATTAACGCAGCTCAGCAGTTTCGTCCACTCTCCTCTCTATCAGCTTTTCGGTTTCACCAATTTTTAAAATGTAGTACCTTTTCAATCGTCGTCTTTGTTTCGAAGAAATTGCGTCACCCTTATTTTTACAAGCTTTTGCTACCTTTACCTCTGTAAATATTTGATCGTATCTTTATCTTGTGAAAATATTGCTACGATCATTACTATCACATATAACTTTTTGCAGTTCATCATTGAAACGAATCTTAAGGTCTTCCATGGCACTAGCATATATTTGCACTTTAGCGACTTTTATGCACGCACTCGAATCAAATACTAGACGAGTACTGGCACTCTGAAACGAAACTGCGGGAAGTGGTGTCGTTTGCAAGCTGAGACATGCACAAAATCGGTTTTTGGACGGTTTAATTGTGTGTTAGACGCGTTCTGGCAATCGCAAAAGGTCCCGAATGCGTTCTGGTCTACATTAAGCGGACGGAAAGCGTAATTTCGGATTTTGGCAATATGCTGAGGGCCAGAACGCGTTTTGGCTGAAATCGGTGTTTGATCCTAAACATAGATATAAATAATTGTAATAGGGCGTTTTGAAGAGGAAAGTGTCGGCTTTAAGATGGCATTTTTTTATCATAGCACATAATCATTTATAGCAAATTACTCATATATAATATAAATATTATATTCTAATCAAAACCCAAGTATCTCAATAAAAAATATATCATACAGGGTGGGGCACTATGAACGAACTATTCTCTGGCGTCTTAACGGCAAATATAGTTCGAAAAAATAAGCCGTAGAACTATGTAGATCACTTAGGACTATAATTTAAAAATATTTTGGAATATACAGAGTGCTCCAAAAAAGCGTGCCGTCTCAAAGTTAGATTCCTTTAAATGGAACACCCTGTATTTTATCACATTTTTGAATTGTACTATTAAAAATAATGTAAGTTCATTATCATTTCCCTATACCTATCTAGTTCAGTTTCCAGGATAAATCGATTTTACATAATTTGTAGCCCCTCCGAAAAAATACAATAACTTCAAAATAAAAACGAATAATCACATTTGCTTTACACCATATCACTAGAAGCTTTTAACATTCCGTTTCCAATATTTACTGGTATGCCATCATATACAGGATGTTTTTAATATGACAGAATAACACTTACCATTTAATACATAAATTTATGGCTTAATTTAAATGGAACACCCTGTATCTGTTGGGTCTGTTAAACGTGGGAATTTATTACCTTTCAGTTGGTATTAGGGTTGCCTATATCTAACTCTGATAGTTCTCGAGAAATTTTAAATTTGTTTTTTTAATATTCAATTATTTGCTGACATCTAGTTATGACATGATTCTCCGATGGAAAGTTTTTAAAAATTTAAAATTTGTTATTTTGACAGTAAGTGCTTTGTTGTATGATTTATTATTGATAAAATAAAGGTCTCTTAAATCAGAATTTTATTAAGGATAAGTACATTATTTTTGGGCATACAGATACAATAAGCTTCAAAATTATAAAAAAATAACTAGGTACAAAAAATTCAAAGTAGGTGTTCAAAGTGACGCCCATCTTGTTGGATACGAATTTGAACCCTCTTTTAAAAATATTTATTGTTCACTTTCTTCAACATTTCTGGTGTTACTGTTTGAAACGCTCTCCTTATCCTATCCTTCATGTTCTCAGGAGTGGTTGGCTTTGTATTGTAGACAATACTTTTTATGTAACCCCAAAGAAAATAGTCTAATGGCGTCAAGCATGGGAACCTTGGCGGCCAAAGGTAAGGACCCCCTCGCCCAATCCATTTTTGTGGAACAATATTGTTCAGGTAACGCCGGACAATTATACTGTAATCAACAGACGCACCATCTAACTGCAGCCACATTTTTTGTCCTGTAGATAGTGGAACTTCATCTAAAAGTTCGGGTAGTTTGTTACGTGAAAATTTACGAAATTTTCTTCCAGTTAGCGTTAAGTTTTTTTACTAATCTTATTGCAAAGTTAATGATTGAGTACACTTAATGAAATTCTGATTCAAGAGACCTTTAATTTATCAATAATAAATCATACAACAAAGCACTTACTGTCAAAATAACAAATTTTAAATTTTTAAAAACTTTGCATCGGCGTATCATGACATAGGTAACTAGATGTCAGCAAATAACTGAATATTAAAAAACAAATTTAAAATTTCTCGAGAACTATCAGAGTTAGATATACGCAACCCTAATACTAACTGAAAGGTGATAAATTCCCACGTTTAACAGACCCAACAGATACAGGGTGTTCCATTCAAATTAAGACAGAAATTTATGTATTAAATGGTTAGTGTTATACTGTCATATTAAAAACACCCTGTATATGATAGCATACCAGTAAATATTGGAAACGGAATGTTAAAAGCTTCTAGTGAGATGGTGTAAAGCAAATGTGATTATTCGTTTTTATTTTGAAGTTATTGTATTTTTTTATCCTGGAAACTGAACTAGATAGGTATAGGGAAATGTTAATGAACTCACATTATTTTTAATAGTACAATTCAAAAATGTGATAAAATATATGGTGTTCCATTTAAAGGAACCTAACTTTGATACGGCACGCTTTTTTGGAGCACCCTGTATATTCCAAAATATTTTTAAATTATAGTCCTAAGTGATCTACATAATTCTACGTCTTATTTTTTCTAATTATATTTGCTGTTAAGACGCCAGAGAATAGTTCGTTCATAGTGCCCCACCCTGTATAATAAGGTGGCATTGAAACAATTTTTCGAAGGATGGAAACTGTTATTTAGGAGGTCTGTCCCATAGATAAAATTTACAGATAATTAATTTTTCCTTATTCCGAAATACGGCACTTTTCATTATTTGTAAATTTTAGTAATCTTGAATTAACAAGAAAATATATATATATATATATTAAATACTGTAACTTTGATAAAACTGGAGTAATTCCAATAGGGTTTGCGTAGAAATATTGGGGAAACTTCTTAGATCAAGAATTTATAATTACAAAATCAATTAATTTACATACATTTTTGGTTTCAATGATTTTTTGTATTATAAGCGAAAATATCAATTTTTATAGATTCGGGTAGGAATCTTCTTTATTCTTTCAAAATAAAATTTGATACTCATTTAATATAAAGATTAATATTCAACGAACAAAATGTATATAGTGAAAATGTATAAAAGATGATATATATATAATATATAATTTTAATATATAATTTTTTTCATACCTTTTTCCAATAAAAATTTGTAAAAATTAATTTATCACCATTTATTCATTATTTACAGCCTTAACTCTTATTAAAGATTGAAAGTTCTGATTGAATATTTATATTTTTTTCCGCCGTGCAGCAGAGTCGCGCGGATGCGGAACATACTTAGTTTACCGATTTTTTTACGGACAAACCATCGATCGGACGAAAAAAACGCAGGAGACCTTATTTATTGCAAAACACTTCCCCTACACGGTGCTATTTTTTATTCTTCTTCACCTTCCTCCCAGCGTGGAATATTGAAGAATTTCAAAAAAAAAGTTTTTAATTTTTTTTATAATTTGGGAAATCGATAGACTGGTAAACTTTTTTTATATTAATCTACATACTTCAAGGTACTTATAAAAAAAATCAGCCGTATTGCTAATTACTTGTACTTTTGGTCTAAAATGACCCATACCAACTGGCCTATAATTGACGTTCAACTTTACCAATGTTACCAGTACCAGCCCCCCAAAAATAAAAAAAAACAGCTGTCACTTATTATTACAGTGTGTCAATTTTAAAACTTATTACAATGAGCTGCACTGTATATTCTAAGTTTAAGTCCTAAATTAATTCTTTCTAGCATGAATCTATCTTAAATAAATCAGTTTGAACAGAATAGAATCAAATTATTCGTAAATTCAAAACGCATTTTGCCAGTCATAACAAATCCTTCATTCCGTCGAGTGTTTGCAACTTGCACATTTTTTCTTCAATATGCATATATTGACTAAGTAGACAAAACACCATATTGCATTAGACTTAACAGTACCGTGTAAGTGAGTACCAGCTGCAACGTATACAAACAATGAAACTGGGCATAATCATTCAACTTGGCAAGTAATGCTGTACCTATATGTACACATAGGTATTTTATTTTTATCTAGTTGTATTTATGATTGCGGCTTTCTTTTAAAAGGATCATATCTACTAAAGTTCAAGCTGTCATTTCGATTGAGAAATATATTAGAGTTGGGCGATATTATTTGTACGAGTAACAGTTATTTCTCGATGTTTGAGTGGTATACATTTTTTTAAAGAAAACTTGTTAAATAACATATATTTCCAGGCAGAATTTTTCCGAGTATTAAAGGGTTTTGCCAAGAGCAATTTAAATCGCGAAATATTTTCATTGGAAGAATTACTTTCTGATCCCCCTGTATGCAAAATAGTTTAGATACGTTTCGTAAGCAGGTGCTAGCGGGCAGACTGTCTGAATCACAACTAAAGCCGCGAGAAGCCAATGGTTGGCACGTCCCCACTCTCCGTTCTTATTGGATTCCTTTGAAGGAGACCGACGCTTCAGCCCGTGTCAAGTCATGTATTGCCAGTCCTGTAAATACTACATAGCTGTGAATATTGAACTGAAATTTCAGTTGAGTATTCTCAAAGGTGCACTCCACTGGGATAAATATTAACACGAGTATCACTTTCTCCGTTCATCCAATCCATTTGAAAGCACGTGCTTACTGTCCTGTCAGACAGTCTGAATAACAACTCAAGCCGCGAGAGGCCAATGGCTGGCACGTCCCCACTCTCCACTCTTATTGGATTCCTTTGAAGGAGACCGACACTTCAGCGAGTTTCATTGGCACACTGCTGGCTTATTGGCATGTGCCAATGGTCGCGTCTACTCCGAATCAGCTTTTGCAATGCGAATTGGAAAACAGGGGCATAGTGTGGACGTGCCTTCACACTGTGAATTGGAAGGATTTCTTTTTTATTTAATGACATTTTAAAAGTAACTGCTACAATTACAAATAGGCATTTTCCACCTCTATAATATTAACAGAGTTTCAAATTCAACAGCTTGTATTTACTCGAAGAAACTGAGGATTATAAAATATGCTTCATCTGAAAAAAAATATATATATTCATGTCAGATTAACTGGAGGTTTGGCTTTAAAAATATTGTGGATTGTGTTCATATTGGAAAGGAATCTGGTAAATCCACGGATCAACATAAACTATTTTGTTGGTTGTGCTGTCAGTAATACCGAATGTTATGCTACCGTTTTCTAGTAATACTTATTTATAATATACTAGTTTGACAAGAAAGAACAAGATACAGACTAAGTAGAGAAAGAATCATTAGAAAAAAACCACCTCCTCACTTATTAAAAATCAGACAACCTGGGACATGCCACAACACGATATGATGAAAAAGTATAACTTTTCAAAGAAATTCGTTACGGAATTGAGCAACAAGAAGGAATGGGATCCAAATACCATTACCAGACTTGGAAAGAATACCATTCAATGGTACACAGACGGTTCAAAAGTAATAGAAGGAACTGGGATAGGAGTGTTCGGGCCAGGAACCAAAC
Source organism: Galerucella calmariensis (assembly GCA_910591675.1). Taxonomy (NCBI): domain Eukaryota; kingdom Metazoa; phylum Arthropoda; class Insecta; order Coleoptera; family Chrysomelidae; genus Galerucella; species Galerucella calmariensis. Next base: position 6,786 of record CAJUYG010001960.1, read on the forward strand.
ACTTGGGAAAAACCCCAAGTACCTTTCAAGCGGAAATCCACGCCATAAGATAGTGATAATTAAAGGATATTGATAAAGAATACAGAAGACAAAGTATTATCATAATGTCGGATAGTCAAGCAGCCATTAAAGCACTGAGCTCTTGTGTTATCAGTTCCAAAATGGTGTGGGAATGCCTAGGCAAACTCAATGAACTAGGCGAGAAAAATATAGTCAACTTACTATGGATTCCAGGACACACTGGAATAGAAGGAAATGAAATAGCAGATGAACTAGCAAAGAGGGGGACTGAAATACCTTTCTGGGGGCCTGAACTCTTTTGCGGAATCAGCCCCAATGTAATATTGGAAGAAATAGGTAAAGTCGAGAAAAAGAGAAGATCTGACCATTGGAATTATCTAGTAGGGCTTATACAAAGACTTTTCTGGGTGACTACAACCTGTTGAGATCAAATGAATGCATAAGTCAAAGTAAAACTGCGCCAAGAGTTTTAACAAGGATCCTAACGGGACATTGTCGCCTGAATGGGCACCTGAAAAAGCTCAAAATAGTGGAGGAAGAAGAATGCAGATTTGGTGGTATGGAAGAAGAAACCTCCATCCACATACTTTCCAACTGCACAGCACTTCAGAATCCTAGAGCACAGCACCTGGGAGATTACTGGATAGAAGAGGAACATTTACCTAAGTTGAAGCCTGCAGACCTCCTAAAATTCCTCCGGGAAATAGGACTAAAGGAACTACTAGTTTCTGAGACTCTCCTCAGAAACTGAGTGTAAGGGGGCACAATAGATCTTTTAGGTCTCAGTGAATGTCATACCCCAAAATACATACATACATAGGGTCGCAATATTTAGGTGAAAAATGAGACGCTCAAATAAAATTGCTAATTGTTTGATTCCAATCTTGTTTCTTGATATAAATATATAGCAACACTTATAAAAACATCATCCCTACAATTTATTTCATTTTTGGGAAACAAATGACGTCAAAATTAAAATTACAAAATCTATCGCCAAACATAACATAACATAAGACAAACATTTTGATTATTTTTTATCTTTTATATAAAGAACCAAGATGCCAAAGAAATATATTATACCCAAACCGAAGAAGTATACAAAGGAAGATCTCGATAAAGCAGCAAAGTTAGTGAGAGCTGAGGGTTTTTCTGTAAGTGCTGCAGCCAATGCCTTCCATATCGATAAGTCGAAACTAAGTCGCTATATGAATAAGAAGAATTCAACAAAACAAGGGTGAAAACATCGTTATCTTTAGAGGTCTAACAAAATTTAGCTTCAAAATTAATAACAATGGCTCAGTGAGGGTTCGCATTAACTAAGCAAGAGGTTAAAAATGCTGTGCAAACATATGTGCAAGAAAATTACCTTAACATGGCTTCCAAAGATGGGCGCCCAGGCGATGACTGGCTTAGAGATTTTTGCAGAAGAAATTGTCTTAGTCAGAAAAAAATGGAGCAACTTGAAAAGTCACGACGTTTAGGCACTAGTGATCCATTTATTATATATTCGTTTTATGATAAACTTGAAAAATGCATAAGCAACCTAAATATTAAATCGTCACAAGTTTGGAACCTTGATGAACCTTCTTTTTCCATGGCTCCCACAAGGATTAAGAGGATAGCTGCCAAAGGACAAAAGGTACATAGGAATATTGAAGGATCCGGAAAGGAGAACGTGACTGTAATGGCGTGTATATGTTGAGTTTAACATGAAAAAAAACGTATTTTGTCTCATTTTTCCCTTTAGTGTCTTACTTTTGGTTTAAAGGACGGCAAGACTGTTAAAACATGCATTTTATAACTGTATCATTTTTAACCCGGCATGTCTCATTTTTACACTTTTTCTAGGTTAAATATAAGACACAGTTTTTATTTTTTTTCACTTTTATAAAGGTCATTTTTATATGCTTTTAAGCTTTCAATAGTTTTCTCATCATCATTCACTTCCCATAACATTTTTATCAATTCTTTTAAAGGAGTCTAACACACACAAAAAGTTAAAGTTTTAAAAAATGTCTCATTTTTACGCCACTTGACCCTACTAGTTTGACAGGGGTGAATCACGAGGTAATGGTTCTTCTTCTACTGAAGGCGTAGTAAAAATTGTCTTCTAAATTGTAACAAGATCTGTTAATGAAGGAATAAAAATATTTTTATTAGAATTTAATGTGAAGTTTGTCTATGATGTTCTGATTTATGATAATTTATCAAATCTGGGTTACGTTCTTGAAAATGCAATTTCTATTAAAATGTTTGCCAGCTCTGTGTTCTATAAATATTTATAAATTCATTAATTTCATGATAGATAAGTTTGTAAACTATAATAATGGTGTTGTAAAACAGTCGGAAACAGTTCATCTTAAATTGCCAGAAAGGTTTAATAGTTTTAGTAGATTTATCCGAATAGAAGTTTAAATTTTACAATAATTTATTTTACACCAAGGTGGTGAAGACTATTATTATTAACCGAGCACCAAAATTATTTCGCGAGGGGCTTTGCCCCGAGCGGAATAAGGTACGAGGCTTATAATAGCTATTTGTGTATTAAGAGCGGAAAGTGATACTTTGCCGCTTGAGGCAGAGAGTTGACCGCGCGACGCGTAGCGGAGCGCGGGCAATCTGCCGAAAGCGGCAACGCACTTTCTGCTCGAATTGCACACAAGATTTTTTCTACGATCACCTTATTTTTAAACAAATAATTTAAAAAAACAGTTTAGTGTATTTACTGATGTTAATATCATTTTTTACTTGCAAAGTGCTTCGAAGCGTCGAATATTGTGACCACAAGGTTGAAAATTTTAGAGTTTTGGATTTTTCGCCAAAATAAGTCAGCAATACATTCTCCGAATATTTTTCAATTTTCTTTGAGCGGCACCAATCCATGAAAATATTGTATTGTTTTTCGTATTTACCTCTGTATTTAGTTGGCAAAAGATGAGTAATATTTTTAGCAAAATCTGCTATATTTGGAGGTGTGCTTGAAAATTCATTGTCACTATCCATTTTTTAAATAGCTATTTATAAACAGACAACTTTTTTATAAACTAAAAATGAAATAATGACGTTTCATTAATTCCATAGTCTACTATTTTCACAAAATAGTAGGTAGGTACTTAAATATGCAATCACTGTTGCATCTAGGTGTATAATGCATTGCCTACCTTCTGACTGTTATATTTCTACTACGTAAACTTGTCCGTATAAATCAATACTATGAAAATAGGAATCTGCAAAAACGATCAAGAAAATTGTCAATCTTTACAACGTTATATTTGTAATAAGTTGTAAATATTAATTTTTATCTTGAACTAAGAAATAAATCCTCCACTGTAGTATGACTGAATCAAAATAATATCAATGTATGAGGTTTAAATTATTTTATAATTTCAATAAAATTAAACATATAAAATATACACCTCCATCTATTTGTTGGCAGCGTAACCTGCAGCGTTGTAAATCCAGTAACTTGTATAAATTGTAGATGTCAGTCAAATTATATAGGAATATTTATTAATTTCGTTCGAAATATGTATCTTCAAATATTAATATTTCAACTAAAATATTCGGACTACTCTACATTTTGTTTTAATATATCCATTATTTACTACCTTTCTTTAGTTTATTGTAAATGAAAACAGGCGAGCGGAAAAGTACGCTCTAGAGCGTAAATAATGTCAATTATGACAGATCGCGGAAAACATCAACTTTGCGGTTAGATTTGAGTGTGCAAAAGTCTACTTTGGGTAGTGATCGTAGGAAAATGTCTTTACCACCGTGGTGTATTTTTTTTCCATTACTAGCCAAAATTAGTTATTGCTGTTTAGTAAATGGTCTTGAATTTTGACATCTTAAGAGCTTCTCTACTAAGGTTTTTCAAGATTAAGTCACGGAATAGGCGTGATCAGAGACAACGTCTTGTGATCCTATTTTCGACAGACTGTCACTGCGCACAAAAGCTACGCGTACTTATTGTTCTATGGCATGAGACCCTTCCGATTGTTACAGTATTCCGTGGTTGTACCAAGCCATTCTATATCCTTCGATAATTATTAAGCAATTTCTAAAATTCAATATTTACAATTCTCTGTCTATAAAAATTATTACTCCGAATGAATTCCACTAACTAACCAAAGATATATTTTCAATTTACACTCAATAAAATAAAAAAAAACTCCACATCTCTTGCGCTGTTGTACTCGTTTATCTATATCGAAAATATCGATCTACACTTGGCAGTAAATAACTTAATAATAACAATTCATCTTCAGGTATAGCACGTCGTGTTATTGGAAGATATCAACTTTAAAATCTTAATTGCCTCTTGAGGCTAGTATGACTTCTCTAATAACTTTATCTGAATTATCGAAAGTATGTAGTAGTAGGCCGGTTCTTAAACGTTTTATTCTATTTTTATAACAAGTCTTTCATTCCTATTATTAAATCTACAGCTTTACCAATTATATCCTGTCCGTTCAGACTTCTTTTATTCGACGTGAAGTTGCAGTTGTATGCGCGATTTTGTCAAAGCCAGCACCATCTTATAAAATCAATCAATTTTTTATCAAAACGCAAGAAAGATATTAAAAAAAATTTCTGAGATCATCCAAAACCTCCTAACGTTCCATTATTAAAAAAAATTGGGATAAAAGACAATTTTTATAAAAAATATGAACAAATTAATGAAATAGTCTCAAAATCTTGTGGAAAAAAACTTTGATCCCTTTTTTAACTATTTTTGTCATGTGCGAATAAGCTGCAAGTCACATGGAATGATAGCTACGGGTCTTCCTATTGTGGTGAACTTAGAATCATCGGAAAATGTCAATTTTTTGCCGAGTTATGGAACAATAGGGTACAAGCATAAATTTTGCTATTGGTGAAAACTGACTATTTGCCTATTTTTTCAAAAAAATATAAACTTTACTTTTAAAACGACTTTAAAAATCATAAAATTTGAAAGTCTGCCTAAATGCGCTTTACGTCATAAAGATGGCTGCCCCATCCGTTGACGTCACTCCATTTGTTTACGTTCTTATTCGTGTATCACGCTCTGAGTTTTTGTGACCTAATTTGTTTCTGAAAGCTTTAAAAATGGATAAAGCCGGAAAAAAACTTTGTATTCCAAGTATTGCATTGTTCCAGAGTGTGAATCAACGTCTACTAAAACTACAGACGATATTTCGACAAATATTACTGCTTTTGTTTGTGAAGACCATTTTAATGTAACTACCTACTTCTATGTTGGTAATTTTTCTTCTTAAATAGTTTGAGTTTATGTACCTATATGTCTAGAAATCAACCATAAAAACATTATTTTCTTACGCCCACACATCAAGGCATGTCATCGAAATATGGTTGGTATATATTATATACATAGTTTAAATCGTACTTACGATAATGCTTTAACTCCTCTTATTTCCTTAGCATTAAAGCAGCTATTTGACTTCATAAATTCAAGCAGTATAAATGAGTCTACTTTGGGCAACTTTGTGCTTTTACAAAACCTTTGCTAGCCATATCTTTACTCACAAAATATGAAATAATCGTCACTGAACTCTGAACTAGTAAATAAAATATTTTCTTCTAAAAGTTTTAAAATATCCTCGGAAATATCGAATATTTATGTCCACTTTCCACTTTACGTTAACTTTTGGAAATAAAAAAAGTACACACAATGGTCTTAAACAAACATATAAATGATATTTTTACGTCGATGAAGCAATTAATAGTTAATTAAAGTACAATATAAACACAAAACTACACAGAACCTAATGCAATACCGGCCATATTGACAAACGTAAACAAATGGTATGACATCACACGTATCATCGGTAACTTTCGGAAATTCTCGGGTGTTAGGAAGTAATTTCCAATGGAAACTGGTTTATTTCCTATTATTAGTTATTTTTGATATCAACTTTACTATTACAAATTAATATCTAAGCAAAATATGAAATATGCGTGTACTCTATTCGTCCGCCCGCTTACAAGTTAATGCATAGACAGCAGAATTCCTACTGACAGAGCATCAGCAGCTGAAATGAGGAGACGTTTAGGTCTCATTATCTCGATAACTATCGAATTTTCGAGAAAAATGATAGACAATTTCTGTAGATAATAAGACGATCTTCATTTTTTATCCAAAGAAAAATTCTCTAATTCACATATTTAGCCATATATTAGCGAGAAACCCGTTTTCCAAGGTTAAGGGAGTCAGTTTTTTCTAGTTTAAAAACACCTGCCGTGACCTACAAATTGAGCCCAAAGTGAAGTCTTCAGCGACTTTTCAGGAGCTTTCGACATTTTCAGGTGATCAGTAACTGGACTATTTGGTTAAAATGCTAGTTCCAATCTCTTCTTCGTTTACTTATCCATAGGTATAACTACGTCGTCTGTACTTTTATATTTTGTAGTCCTTTGTCTATCTTTTAATGTGTATTCCATTATCATCTTTAAAGTCTTCATCTGAGTTATTCGTTACGTTATCATCTCTAAAGTATTCATCAAAATGTATCCAAATGCATGCAACACCCTCTATAATCACCACAGGTATTTGTCTAGATCAATAAGTAGGTCAATATAGTCTTTGATTATAGTATATAGACAGTTAGTTGATCTTCCGTTTTTAACGTTGCTATAACTTTTAAGAGCTTGTCTTCTAGCTAAGTCTCTATTCAATAATGATTATAGTAAATTCAGCTCTTTAATAGATACGTCACTCCATCCTATTTGTTTATGTTAGTATCAAGGAATATACTGGTAATTATTATTGCTTAAGCGTCAATAAATCGAACTCAGGGTTTCATTAGATTGCTCAAAGAAAAAGATTTATTCATTGGGTAGGGCTCGTTCGATTGGTATCGGCTTTTATATACACAAAAGGGTATTTTAAAGGTTGAAGATTGATATATTGTGTCTTGTTGAACAATGTAAGGTTATACTAGACACGATTTAATTTTAAAACGGTATAAGATAAAATATAACAGATTAAAGTAAAATATTTTCTCTCAGTTGACTTAAGCATCATAATAATTCGAAGTGATCATTGTTAAAATGTTCAAAATAAATAGTTTCTACCGGAAGTCGACTGTAACTTTGTTATTTTAAATGAAACACCTTGTATATTAATACATTTTTGAAATCTACGTAAAATTTTAGTATACTTTTGTCTGAAAACTTTTTTCGAAAAATGCATATTTTTTGAGTTATTAATTTTTTTGTAAAAAATTTGACGGTTGCAGACAATTTATTTTTTTAAGAGGATACCCTTGAAGATATGAAAATGGTTCCTGTTCGGTTGCTTTTAGCAAGGTCGAACCTAATTGTATAGAAGGTGTTCAAAGTTTAACTTCATAAATATCAAATTTCTTTATTTTTTTAAATTGAACCACCCGGTTTTTTTCTATTTTAATACATTCGGGGGTAAATAAGGCAAATTCATGTATACTTTCCCATACCTAAACCTTACCGTTATCCAGATATTAAATGTTTTCTGTAAATTTTTAGAGATGCAGGATATCTTACTGCAAATAAAGCACATATGTTCTTGTAACAACTTTGCCATATTTACCATGTATAAAAAGCAAATTTACATAATCTTTTTTATTTCTTAGTGCTTGTATCAACAGGTCAAAATAAAATTTAGACCACACCTGCGCATCTCTCAAAATTTACAGAAAACATTCAATACCTGGATAACGATAAGGTTTAGGTATAGGAAAGTATACATGAATTTGCCTTATTATTTGAGAAAATGAAGAAATTTGATATTTATGAATTTAAACTTTAAATACTTTTTATACACATCCTGTATAAAATGATATACGGTCAAATACGTCTGACCTTGCTTAAAGCAACCGAACAGAAACCATTTTCATATCTTTAAGGGTATCCTCGTAAAAAAATTATTTACAAGGGTCTGCAACGGTCAAATTTTCCACAAAAAAATCAATAACTAAAAAAATATGCATTTTTCGAAAAAAGTTTCCAGACAAAAGTATTTTACGTAAATTTCAAAAATGTATTAATTGACAGGGTATTCTATTCAAAATAACAAAGTTTCAGTCGACTTCCGGTAGAACCGGAAGTCTGCCATCTTTGAAAATATTTTAGTTAAAAAGATCGTATCCGAAAACCCAAACGTAGAAATTTTCATGATTTTACTATAAGTATTTTGCCACATACAGATAGTTTTAACTCGTCGTTGGACATCCTGTATATAATTACTATTGGATTACGATAAATCCCTTGCCGGTCAGTGTCGTACAAAAATGGTTCAGACAATGCCAAACGCCAAACAGAATTGGAGGACAACTAATGATACGCCCCTGTACCATTTATATGGCTTGCAAGAGCTGTAGTGGGAGGTATAGTTTGTTCAACCATCCTTTGCCGTTATGTCATAATCGGTGACGTATTCTGCTGTTTTACGTATGTCTTATATTTCTTGAAAGTTATTTTACACTTAACCTCAAAATTATAATCAATGACATATTATAAGAATTGTTTTCAAAATATGACAACTGAATTGTCAAAAGTAACAGATAAAATTTATGTCGACCTTAGATAAGAAATACGTTAATGACGTCATAATTCCGTCTCATCCATTTCATGAATGAGAGAGCAAGCTGGACAATGTATGACGTAACGGCAAAGGATGGCTGAACAAACTATAACATTGAAAATGAGCTTGTGCGCAAGGGGGCGGGCTCGCCATTACCTTTGGCGTTTGCAGTACCATTTTAATCAATATAGCGTTTTCCAATACATTTTTTCGATAATCTTTCGTTTGTTTTGAATGATAGGCAAAAGAAGGAAAAAGCAGGTATTTGTTTATTATATACATTAAAAAAATTAGATTGGAGTGTTTAGAACAGGTGATAAGTCGTAAATGGTATGGGAATGCCTTAAAAAACTATATTGTCTAGGCGATAACAATATCGTCACCTTTCTGTGGGCTTCACAACACAGTAGAAGAAAAGGAAATCAGATAGCAGATGAGCTAGGAAAGATAGAAGCACCTTTTGGAGCTGAAACCCTTTTATAGTATCAACAAAAAAGCAGATAAAAGAAACAAATAGTTTTTTGTGTGCATTAGAAAGAAGTAGTGTGTTGTGCAAGCTTCTGCTTCGTGAGCTGAATAGTATATTATTAATAAACAATATCCATGGTTGCCTTGTTATTTATTGTTAGCCACTCTAGGGCTTCTAAAGTTTTATACTTTAAACATTGTGATAGCGGCTTCTTGTGAAGTCGTTAATCCATACAGATGAGTTAAATGGAAGAAGAATCATGTCAATTTGACAGCCTAGTGCAAATTTCCTACCTAAGTAACCATAGCCATCTTTAAAGGTAGTCTGGTTATTATTTAAATATTAAGAAGGTGCTAAAAGCATCAATAATAAAACTCTAACATATTAAACCATAAATGTCAAAGGTAATAGTTAATAAAATGACATTTTATTTGCAGGAAACTATAACTAAAGTAGATAACTAGATTAAACAATGTTTTTATGTCTTTGACGGAACACACTTCAATAACTCTCTATTGATACGGTGGACATAAGGATAATTTACCGCTTCCACGCATTAATGCCGCCGGCTGTCAACTCTAAAAGCCAATTTTGTCGATATTACAGTCCATTATGCAAAGCTTCATCATCCGTGTATTTACAAGTCATAATATTAACGCAAATCCATTTCTTATCAGTATAACGCATCTACGTGCAGGTGATTGATACCCCGTGAAGATGCATTAAAGTGCACACGCAATTCACCACAGACAAAGAGTCTAAATTAAAACGGATCGGTTTCGAACAGTATTTAGACAGTGGCGTGCTACATAAATTCTGGTTAATTTAAATTTTAATGTTTGATGCTTAAAAGTCCCATTGCAAGTAACACACGAAAACCTCTTATTGGGCTTGAAGCTTTTTAAAGGATATATTCAGGCAACTTATGAAGCTTAATGGCTATATTGAAGCTTTATTAGACACTGTATTGTTTATAAAGAGATTTGTTGAAATAACATTGTTGAGAAAACGGTTTCAGCGCTTATATACGAATCTACTTTATTAAGGCATCTTATACATTGTGGAAACCACTTATGGAATAATTCTTGATGTCATTATTTTAGAAAATTATAAAAAATGCCGAGACACGTCAACTTTTGAATTGAGTTGTGCGTTATGTAAACATAAATGTAAATGTACAGGGTGATTTACGCAAGTATGCCATAGTCGGGGTTTTTTTAATGAAACACCCTGTATATTTGCATATTTTTGAAATCCTCTTAATGAACCGATTCCAACAAACTAAATAATGTATGGTCAATTATGAATTATACAGGGTGAAATTTTTATTTTTACAGTTATTAAACACATACATAAAATAGCTGATGTATTTGATTTTAATACATTAAAATAAATGCACAAAATGTTCTCCACCTAGTTGTTGGCAATAGCACTGTCTCCTATAGAACTCCTCCCTAACTTTGTTTAAAGTTTGAGGTGAAATATTCCGTATTTCTGTAGTTATCATGTCTTTGAGGTCTACAATGCTAGTTGGTTGTGTTGCAAATACTTTGTTCTTGAGATAACCTCACAAAAAAATCTAACGGCGTAAGGTCTGGCGATCTTGCTGGCCACTCAATAGTACCTCTTCGTTCAATCTATTTATTGGGGAAGATTTCATCTAAATAAGTTCTTACCATTAAAGCATAATGGGGTGTTGCCCCGTCTTGCTGGAACCAAACATTTTCATTCGGTAAGCTAGGATCTATTGCGTTGGGATATAAGTTTGCCAACACAGGAATAACTTCATTTGTAAGCATATTTAAATATTTTTCAGCTGTCAAATTTCCATCTATAAATATAGGACCAATAATATGGTCACCTATGATACCGGCCCAAACGTTCACCTTTTGAGGGTACTGAGTATGTGTCTCACGCATCCAATTAGGATTCTCTGCTGACCAATATCTACAGTTCTGTCGGTTTAACTCACCTCCAATGTGAATGTTGATTCGTCAGAAAAAAGAATGGTACCAAGAGCTATCTCATTTCTGTTCAGCTTATTCATCAATCTTTCGCAGAAATCCATTCCACGATCTGGATCGTCTTCTGTTAACTCCTGCACAAAAGTTAATTTGTAGTGATGAAATTTCTTTTTTTATTTAAATGAAATATATATAAAAAAGACTATTCGCTTCAACAACGAGGTAATTAGCAAATATGCATAAATTGGTACAGTAATTTCAATTTACATAGAGGTGCTGTTTACAGAATATGAATTATATTAATATTTTGAAGGAACGTAATCAAGTTTATGACATTACAAGAGTCTCCTAACAGTTCTTTAAGGTTATCGCTGAAATTACATACTTTTCGCTCGTGATAATATTTAGGGCACTCAACAAGAAAATGTTTGACTCTTAACTGCACCTGACACACACTACATATTGGGGCTTCTTTCTTCAGGAGATATTGGTGTGTATAACTCGTGTGTTCTATCCTAAGCCGTGATAATACCACTTGTTGCCTTCGCGTAAAACTAAGGTTCTTCCATGGGGAAACATCAATTTTTACTTGTTTCAGCTTAGCCTCGGATCCAATCCACAATTTTTGCCAAACATCTCTTGTTGATTTTTTGAAAAAAGCTTTCTGGTCACTTTGACTAGTCAGCTGTTTATTTACGATTGTGGGATTATTTAGGTGGGCTTCTTTGGCAGCTTGGTCGACTGCTTCGTTGCCTGTTATTTGTGTGTGACTATATGAGGACATCTTAGAACAGTTGTATGACCAACATTATTTTCACGGGCAATTTGACGTGTACTTGAAGTTGGATTCTCTTCGACACTTAACAAAATATCCACTTTCACATCATTTTCAACGAAGTGTGGTTTTCTTTTCAATGGTTTGACATGTCCAAGTTCTCTGAATTGTGCATGAATTTTAGACGCAGTACTTTGTGAAATATTAGGCAATTCGGGATACCTGTGATTAAATAAGTTTGCCACTTCAACTTGACTTCTGCAGTTATCCCCATACCCGATCATCATTAAAATCTCAATTCGGTGAGTCTCAGTTAAATATTTCATTGTTATGTCGACAAGGAAAGAGTGTTTGACAATGATTTTACTTTTTCAGTATAAACTATCAACACATCAACAACTGAGAGAATAGAAAATTATCCACATTATTTACCGATTTAAAACAATCCAGATTATTTACCGATTTTGTCTAATTATTGGCGTTTTTAGGCAATTTTTAGGTATTTATGATAAAATTCATGGGCGTAGCAGGTTTTGTTTAATATACAAATACGTCTAATAATTAGTTAGTTAGTATTAGTTAGTTAGTATCCATTCAAATTTTTTCTGTTGTGTCAGTTAGGGATAAAAAAAAATTAATTTCTACTTATTTTTTCTCGACAACGGTAGCTGGAACGCTACCGAAACGTTGAAATAAAGAATTTAAAAATATTGTGGTTTAATTTCCCAAGAAATTAAAAAAAGACTGTATAAAAGGTTCAATGGTAACTTTTATGTAGTTACAAATTGGGCGCTCTTATAAGTGCCGTATAAGCCTTTTTATAATATTAACGCAACCATTTCACAGCTTCGCTACTTCTCTATATGTGCTATATAATATTGACGTTGGTGACGTGATTTAAGCTCAGGGGTGTACCACAAACCACCTGTAATCTGTGGGGTGTACACATTGTTTCAAAAAAGCAATGTAGATGTTCGCAATGATAAAAAACCTTCCGATTTGAATGGTAGATAGGTATTAACTGTCATACTTGTCATAAAAACCACTTTATGTTGGCCATACTGACCTTGAACTGAACTCGTCTATTGTTAACGCTGTTTAGTATAGTTGTTGACGTTTTAATTGAATAGTTATTTGTATGCCAAGTACTGAAAGTGATACTTTGTTGGACGAGTCTGAAAATTGTAAGACGAGCGAAGCGAGGCGAGCAACAGACGAGGTCGACAAAGTGTATTTCAGCCGCGGCGTACACAACATTTTTTAGACGACGCATAAGATCCAAAACTTTTTCAATTACACTGAGGAAAGAAAATAAATAATAGGGAATTATAAACATTTTATTTATTGAACAATATAATACTTTATTAATACTACTTTATTAATTATTTGCACATCATCTTTTACTATCTTATAAACTAAATAAAATAAGACTTAAAAATAAAAATAAAACAACCACAAAATGGACCTCTCCTGGTTCGTTGATTAAATCGTCCCGAAAGTGGTTTGCAGTACGGAACTGTCACTTTCACTACATGGAACACTCAAAACTCAACTTTCGATATGTAAATGAATACAGGACGAGCAACTTTCAGATGGCGTCGTCTAAAAAATATATTTGAACAAATATTTAAAAAATCGATAATGTAATTTATTTTGCGTGATTTTCATATAGTAAGCTGTTGAAAAAAACCCGTTAACGTATAGCAACTTCATTATAAATTCCAATTCCCTTTACGTAAAGGCATCAACATGAAATCTGCAGGAATTTGCATTGCGGACAGCTTGTGATTTTGTATGTTTTTTATTATTATTATTTTTCAGTTGTTTTTGTTCTGTGCGTGACGGTCCGTTGTATACAACGACTTCGTCGAACGTTGGCAAAGTGCCAATTTTTACTGTAGGCAGTTCTATTATTATAAGCGAATAATTGCAATTTTAGAAATATACAAGGTGAGACATTTTACTGTTTTCAAATGTTTAAAATGTCAAATTCATTAAAGAGCATCTTTTATCAGAAGCTAAATGTAACTTTTAGGTTAAATAAGATTTGCACTGACATGGAATGTGTTACAAAATCTTCTAATATTTTCGTCTATCAACCTCATTAACTCTGCGTGTATATTAAGCTTATAGTATCCTACAGCTTTGACAGTTCGTCTATCTTTGCTTATTAGTTTTGGCGTACATTTGGCGGTACTTCTACAATGAACTACTTTAGGCCAAAGACAGGCAAAAAGGTTAAATTGCTCCAAATTGCTCCAAACAAATGTTAGACTATAGCAGGGATGACCTACGTTGTTTAACAGGCCACTGTCATCTGAATCATCATATTATACTGAAACTTGGACTGTCGGAAGATCCAACTTGCCGTCTTTGTCTGGAACATGATGAAACAGCAGAGCATATTATTTGTGCCTGCCCTGCCGCGGCTCGAAACAGGTATCTGATGTTTGGCAGGGTCTCTCGCTCGCCCTCGGACCTGAAATATCATTCACCAAATAAACTAATCGACTTTCTCAAGAAGCTGAATTTGTTTGGTGAAATCTGAATAGGTGTGAACCACAATAAACTCTTGCCAGTCGCGGTGGAGGTCCTTATAGACCCACAACCTAATCTAACCTAATGACAGGAATTCTCATTGGATACAGCTCATCCAATGCTCAAAGTGGGCGGTGGAATATGTAGATTCTGCGATCATGCAAATGAGGGCGATATGAAGACAAAGACTCAGTTCAACTGCCTGAGCTTTTGAGTACAGCCCTGACGTATGAATGAATGTATGAGGCGGCGGAACATTATTATTTGCAATTGCAGGTATCTTGTTTTGATGGAAAGGAGAGCTTTGGAAGATACTTTGGTATAGTCAAATGCAGTCTTATCACAGATTATAAAGAGAACAGATACGAAAGCTTGACAGAGAACATTAAAAAGAGAGAGAGAGATGGGTGGACATACCCATTTAAATGACCATCGTCTTATGTCGACTCCGTTCGGGCTTCTTCGCGAAATTTGTCAACAGGGTTGTCAATTTGCATAATATTTCCTTCAATTTACGATCATAGGTCAAATATTTTATGAGCATTTTTTTTTAAGTGTGATAGTTATACAGATACAAATATTCGATAATTACTTGTTTTAAATCAATTTTATTAACATTAAAAGAATTATACAATTAAAAAGATTATAATGTATAAAAATCATACCATAAATATATACTTGTTTCATAAGCCACATCCTTGGCAACCATGCACAATAACGGTGACGGCTAACCTAACCTAACATAATCAAAGCTTCAAAACATGCTCAAAATCACTTGTAAACTGTGCTCAAAATTCATAACGCCATATTTGTTTGCTTCATTGATATCATTTGATATTAACTTCGGTGCTACAGGTGCATAGGTATATTGTATTCCCTTTGATAATAAATAAATTAAGAATTATTTGTACTTTAAAATTTGGTTGATTTTTGTAATTATTTGTGTTATCTAAAAATGTATTTATTAATTAATCTCCCAAGAGTAATGACTATTTATAACAAATCATAGAAATGTACATATAGGTATTTAATAAATACATAAATATATATTCGATTATGATTATTGTTTTAATTCATGGAGCAGTTTTAAAGATTTAGTGGAAACTCCCAAAAAACTAGATCCGGTACTAGAAATTGTTATTGTCCCCGAGTCAACAGTGCAAGTTGGTAAGAAATTCAGAAAATAATTTAAACTGGCAACATCGCGGCCATACCGAGTTAAAGGTCAAAGGTCATTGACGACGGAGCTGAAAATCGTTTGATGTTTTACCGGGATTCATATCTGTTCTCTTTATAATCTATGGTCTTATTATGCTGGTCATACGATTCAACAAAGACATACTCACCGTTTTTGTTTTCTTTTATTGCGTTTAATCATAACTTCCAAATAAAATCCGTAAGTTGAATAAGACAGACTTATGCAATTTCGACGGGAGAAAAAAGGATATGTACTTTCAGCGATTTTAAAAAGTCTTTCACCAGCGAAGTTTTTATTTAAATGTCAGTTTTGTGACTTTGACAATTGAAAGGGATAATATGAATAATAAGAAGCAATTTTTCGGTAATTTGCATCCTCAAGCAAGAAAAAATGGTACATAACTAATTCCAGAATGAATGAAGCTGTGGAAATTCGTCAACCAGTGTACAGGAAACATCAACCATCATTATTTTCTCCGGGTATATTTGTAATCTAACATTTTGGTAACCTCTGTGTCTTCTGAATTGATACATAGGGTTAGTGACCTTTGAACCTGCACTATAAGAGCGCTTTTGACTATATCTTACTTACTTGATCGCCATTTTTAGTCCAACTATTCACTATTTTAAATAAGATGAAATTCCATTCTAAACATTTTTTTCTGTTAACAATTACATCTACTTTCCATATTGTTGACACTGAATGCCGCTTTTCAATTCAGTAAGAGCGCTTTTGACTATATCCTGTTTTGATGGAAAGGTGAACTCGGAAGATAATTTCTATAGATTATAACCAACACAAAAGACACTATCTTCAAAATGTAGTGACTGAAAATCCAGTTCATGGTTCAAAAAATTAAATTAACGCAAATATAAGCTCCCTGTAATATCGGGTAACTTTTTTAACGGCTGCCATTGCCACTTGGCAAGTTAATTTGAAGCCGGCGAGAATGTTTTTCGAAAATATTCACTAGGAAGTTTCAATGGTATGCAATTACAAACTAGGCGTTACGAAACCCGTCCATTACGCTCGAGTTAAAAAATTACGATGTTTGACATGAAAAAATAATGAAAACGTTTTAATCAACAATTAGAAGTCAGTATATTTTCAATTAAGTTATCCGTGAAGGTCTATATTTAGCTTTAATCGTAGAGAAATCACGGTCAGAAGTAATTAAATGACTTTTGACAGAATCAAACCGATATTATTTAAATTATTTATGTTGCAATAATCAAATCAGTTAGCAAAGTTATATCAGAGTTTCCCAAGCATACAATTAAAAAAATAAAATTAATTGGCTTACTCTAATATTGATTTTTTGTTTCAGGCGACATGTTTGTACCCGAAATGCCGAAAAACCTGTCAAATCCAAACAACCTTATTGTAAGCCTACGTTTAAAAATTATGTGATTCGATGTCAAGGCGATCAAATTTGTAAAGGAGTAAGGTAAAGTACATTTTTTTAATACCTGCTCTATTACACTCTAAAATTCCTTCCTCCAATTTCACAAGAAATTTAAAACTTTAGCTCTTGTAAAGGCCCATCCCCAATCAATTTAGTGGCGAAGTAGCACTTCGGCACGCGTGCTGGGACAATGACGTTTAAACGTAAGTATCCTCAATTCAATTTCGTGCTGACATGCGCGCCGACTTGGAAGTGCAAGCTTGCAAGCTGTAAGATTTTCGGTGCGTGCCGAATTGTGTCATGCGCATTTAATCATGGGGAAAATAATTTAGGTACTCTAACCCTATTTTATTCTATTATCTTTGTGAACAAACATACATTATTTTCTAATATCGTAATTATATTAATTTGTTGTCTTTGATAAGTAGTAACTGCTTTTATTTACGAGAATAATCACAGGTTGAACTTTTTAATTACCTCGTTACCTTAAAATAACAATGAAAATGCGCATGTGCGATAACATTCTGGCAGACTGAATTGACAGGATTGAGGATGGGTATCCATTTTGCAGCACGCGTGCTGAAGTGCCACTTCGCTAGCAGATTGATTGAGGATGTAGCTTAAATGACACACATTTCATGTATTAAATTTGGCGGTATACAGGGTGTAACAAAAAGGCAGGTAATAATACCACATATTCTGAGGCTGAAAATAACTCGATCCAACCCAAGTTACCCCAGTACAAATGTGCATGCGAAAAAAGGAATCCTTGAGGCTGCAATTAGATATCGTCAGAAGCCATTGCTTTTCCAGAATATTCGGTTTTCGTTAGTAAAACGGTGCCGACTGTGTATTCAAGAAAATGGGGGCCATTTCGAACATCTAATAAAAACTACACATTTGTAAATAAATAAGATTCAATCAAAAATTTGGGACCTTCGGAAAACTTAAAAATTCATTGACTTTAATTTTTGTTACTCGAAATTTTTGAAGCATAATGAAAAATAGGCCGTATCTCGATAAAAACTGATAATTGTAAAAAGTACTAGGGGGCAAAAAAGTTTCAAGAATAATGTGTTTGAATAATGGTGCCGCACAATAAGCATTAAATTGTAACGTACATAAAAATTTTGGGTGGGTTTAGGGGATCTCAACTTCCACAAATTTTTAACGGGGTGCAATAATTCCTTAACTTTTTCTTAAGATGCTCTAATCATAAGAAAGCCACTTGTCAACTTTCATTATAATATGTCGAACAACTGTCGAAATATTTGAAAAAATCAATTTTCATTTGGTAACTTCGAAGGGTTGTAACTTTTTCCGCATGCACATTTGTACTAGGGTAACTTGGGTTGGATCGAGTTATTTTTAGCCCCAGAATATGTGGTATGATTTATGACCTGCCTTTTTGTTACACCCTGTATTTAAAATAACAAAGAAGCCGATCTGTCAAACAGCCAGTTTTTGTCCCATCTAATTGTTTTTATTTTTATTTTAGATTGGTTTATGAGACACATTACAAAGATGTAGTGACAACTAAAACTTCTGATGATATTGTTTTCGCATGTTGTCCAGGATGGATCCAAGTTACCAACAGAAGTAATGGATGTAACAAAGGTAATATGGATTGTTTTTCTGTTACATATTATAGGAAATATATATTATACACCAAGATGGTGAAGACCATTTTCATTGACCGAGCACCAAAATTAAGGTGCAAGGCTTATAAATCGATGGTGTTTTTCCTAAAGGGCGAATGCGCCATTTTGATGTTTTGAGAAAATGAAGAAAAACTGTTTCGGTATGATTCTAAGAACCAACTACTAAGTGATGAGTTTAGCAGTTCAAATGTTCATTACCAACCTTAAAATGACAAAAAATACTAAAAGTAGTTAATTAAAAAAACGGTTTTTTGTGGATATTCGCCCTTTTTCCAGATAAGCTTTGTAAAGAAATGACTGTTCGCCCTACATTAACCCTTTTGCTAAAACATAAACTTTATTCGCCCAAATAGTTTTACACGGTGGAATTAATAATGCTTGTAAAAATGTTAAAAAAATTGGATAAAATAAAAGCTCAACATTTTTAAAACATATACTCCAAATAATTTCTTCTGGTTTTATTTTCAATTAGACAAATTTTTAATAAGGGTGAGAGTAATCAGTAAAAGAGATGTGCTGCACTTGAAATGATCTGGGGTGGCCTACTAACCTCTTCATTTTGAAGCTCTGGAATTGGACTTGTGAGAATTTCACAGGAACTTAGAACATCTTTAACCTCTAAATTCTCAGCTACTTTTGGTATTTTGACTGGCAATTTTATGTCGTTTAATATATTGATTTTGCTTTTATCCACATCGCGGGCTAAATTCAATATTCTTTCGGTTCTTCTATTCATAATTGTCACTTAAAAAAAAAAACACATTCACAAGTTGCCGTTCACTGAATGAAATAAGTGAGGTTATAATTCCAATACAAAAACAATACACGTTCGCCCTTTTGCCGTTTAGTAGTACTTGATATTCGCCCTTTCTGAGAAACTTTTGGAGCACGTTCGCCCCAAGCAAATTTAAATTTTCTGTTATAAATTCCTTATTTTCATGCTAATACGTTCGTCCTTTTGTCAAAATGTCCGCAGATCCCGTATCTATAATCTGGTACATAAAACTTGAAATCGCAAATTTGGCGCGTTCGCTCTTTAGGAAAAATACCATCGAAATGTTTTCACCACTATACCTCATTTAAAAACCAGGAGGAGTGATTTGAATTTAAGTTGGCAATTCTGTAGACCTCTGATTGGTCAGATTCAGCCCAGTTTCACACAACACTTTTTAATATTGACATCAGCTGATAGTTTTCATTTTTGATAGTTCTGACAGATAAATAAATAAATATTGGATGAAAAACCAAAAATATTCTGAAGCAGTGGGTACATTATTACTTTACATTTTTTTTAAGTAGTAAAGTCAGTTTAGCGAGTATTAAGGGAATACTGAAGTAGAGGAACATTATAAAGTGCAGAAAATATTGGTGGAATACCAGGACTTTTGGAAAATTGTGATGAGTGAATAGAAAATGTCGTTCGAAGAACGACATCTGTGCTGGACAAAATTTTGCAAGCTTCAAAGAAACGTTCAGACTGTCTTGAAACAAATTAAATTTATCTGTGTCACCTTTTGACGAGTCAAATGTAGGTACTATTTATTTGTTATATACATATTTGGGAAGAAATCGTCAAAGTTCATCGGAAGAACATGCCATGGAAGATATAAAACAATATACTTAGAAAAGAATGGGTTCGTTAGAAAATACATTATTGTTTTTTGAAGTTAAAAAGAAGGAAGAAGGTATCTCAGAAGTGTTTAAAAAGTGGTTTATTACACTTAATCCGGCAACATAAAGATAACTGTTGGAAATGTTTAAATTAATACTGCATATTGCTCTACAATGCTATTAATTTTGTAGTATTGTTATTGCCAGAACATATTATCAATTGTCATATTCTTTTCAATTTAATTGTAATAAATATAATTAAAGTAACTTGACTATCTGTAATTCTCCACCATCAACAATGACTATAATTTGTTTGTTGTCGATGTGAATCTGAATCTTCTTATGTTTGAATAAGAAACGAGACAGGAAAAAGTCTTACATTTTGTTTAATGCGTAGGTACATCTAAAAAATCAGAGAGGAGATCAGAGGAGAAATCGACGTATGACTAATGTCTTTGCTATCAAGGCATATTTAATATATTTGAAACAAGACTGTTGACTACGTTTTCGGAACACACCCTTTAGTAACTAATCTGGTAACTTTTAGTGGTGTGAGTAAGGCTTTTCAAATTACTCCTCCTGGTTTTTAAATGAACTTTAGAGTGTATAATATACAATTTTTTGCTCTACTAGCCAAATTTAAGACAAAAATTAAAAATAATTCACAAACGCACCACGAGAAGCGTTTACCCCGTCGTCTGACTGACAAGTACTGAAATGAATAATGCAAAACCTCGGGAACTTAGGTTTTAATAAACATAAAAATTGTACATATTATATTACGAGAGTAAAATAAATACATCAATGACGTGACATAACTAATCGTCTTACTTTGACATATACGTCATAGCATCAAGCAGGTCAAAAACACAACACAGCTCTAAAGAGTTTGATATACATCGAGTACACTGTCAGTTTTCGATATTTTACGAACGAACTCGATATGTCTTCAGTGTCATCATTTTTGGTTGAGCGCGAATTTTAAACTTATTGCATTTTTATGCAAATAATTTTATCTTGTTAGGTAATTTCAAGCAGCAAATATGTTAAAGACAATCTCCTGGGTATACAAAATTATGTAACACAAGTTTTTGTTGAGCTACGATCCCTGAATTCTCAAATATTTGAATTTGTCCCTCAATTGACCTAGGTTAATAATGAAAAAATTATTAACCACTAATAGAGAAATTCAACTTCTCACTTGGCTAGAAGAAGCAATAATTGACAACTTCACAGCTAGTAGTGGAGAATAGTATATTACTCTACAAGGGAAGAAAGTTTGAGGTTCCTGCACACTGTGCGCAGTTCAGGGCTCTTAAACTTTCTACCCGTGTAGTGTATAGGTACTATTTTTCATTACTTTAAAATCACCTCTCTTGCACTCGTCTTAATGATATTTGGCTATCGTTTTTCGTATTTTTATCTTTAACTTTAGATTGGAGTAGAAAATATAAAGGTTTACTCTCTCCCCCTTTTTAACGAGCAAGAGCCAGTGTCCTTCAACTGATCATAAAATTAATCCTATCCAATTTATACATTTCTCCCAATTAACATTTTACATTGACGAGCCCATAAAATAAATCTTTGATAGAACAATTCAAATGCCGCTACTTTTACGATAGTTCATAGTTTGTTTTTTGTATCCATCCAAACCAAACTTTATGAGTTCATTAAACGCATCTCCTTGTCATTAAAAAAAAAGTATTAGGAAACAGAAGACAAACGCTACGATGATTATTATTAGTTACCTGCCAGTCACGTCAAAAAATATTCTATTTGAAAGAATATCTTCATGAAGAAAAGGTAAATAATAGACCTTTCGAGACGATGACAAGGTAGTAGAGATGCGGGTATTATAAATAAATAATGTGATGCAAGCGTCGTACTTTCCAATTAATAAGAAAATATACAGGGCTCGGTAAATGTTTAGAACTATTATTTACATAATTTCGTTTGTAACGCTAATGGCATGACCGATTTTGATTTCTGCGCAAGACAGTTGACAGACTTCTTCTTAATGTGAAAATAAAGCTTTTAAATTTAATACAAAAATTAGGGAAGCAATTTCATCTATTAGAGCGTTACTCTCAGTCAGACGGAAATGGATGAAATAAATATACAAAGCAGTTAACAAAATTGTTTTCGTTAAAACCTCTTTTAGTATCTAATTAAGTAAACGTTTTGAAAATGACACTAGTTTTTACTGTACTGAAAGTTAAGAGGTAATTATACCTATGTTTGGTATGCGCTATTAAAGAAGAGCAATAAATTTTTGGTTCTAAGCCAGTTAAAACTCAGTGTCAACTGCTTTTAAGAGAGAAATCTGAATATTGAATTGCTATTAAATAGTTTCACCTGTTGTTATTCGTCCTAATTCAAAAATCTTTACTTTAATTGGTTACTTGAACTTATTATATTTGCATGTTGAAGCGAATTTGATAATAAAGGAAATAATATGACAGTTTTAAATCAAAATTGAGGAGCGGGTAAACATACAACACGGCTCCTTCAACTGCGCATGACTCAAGACTTTGCCAAATTTAGTAGTAACATAACAATATTGAAATAAATATGTAAATATCAGAAATATAAAACTAAAAAAAAAAAACAAGAAAACCCAGGCCCAAACCCGGTTGATCAAAGTGTAACTATGTATAGAAATATCAAAAAATAAGAAATAAAAAACTAAAAAAACCCAGCACCTAACCCAATATTGAAATAAATCTGTAAATATCAGAAATATAAAACTAAAAAAAAAACAAGAAAACCCAGGCCCAAACCCGGTTGATCAAAGTGTAACTATGTATAGAAATATCGGAAAATAAGAAATAAAAAACTGAAAAAAAAAAGACCAATCACCTATGACCTCTGAGTTGTAAGCTCAATTCCCTACCAACTGCGCTAATCGGCTCACATTCAGTCATATCGAATAGAAGGTTAAAGGCCGCTTGGACGCATGCGCACCTCAACTACTAAATTTGACGTGGTCGGTGGAGCCGTGTTGTATGTTTACCCGCTCCTCAAAATTGTGGTGCTATTTATTTCATTGGTTCCGGTCATAGAGTTATATTATTGCTTAGTTTTGTGGCTCTAGCAAAAACTGTCACTGTCAGTAACGAGTTAAGTTCAGGGCCCGTATTCTTAAGGGACTAGTGAGAATCTCACCAATGAGATTGATGCATTACGGGTTGCCCGAAACGAGAGAGATTCAATCTCTCATGGTTCGGACCGATAGAGAATCTCGCCAAAAGCGGTGAGAAGTGGTGAGAAGCTTAGAAACATGCGTATTGGATTTCGTCTGGTGATTTTGCAGATCTCACTATTTCCTTTAAAAATACGACAAATGTGAAACTCTCATGTTTTAGGCAACCATACAATACACCTATCTCATTGGTGAGATTCTCACTAGTCCCTTAAGAATACGGGCCTTGCTGTCAATCACAATGACAGAGAAACCGTAGAGAAACGTTTAGTCGTCTATAACATATTGTCAATTTGATGTCGTGGTAACACTGACTTGCCCTTTTGGGGTAAATATTAGAAACAAATATTTTACAAGAGTAGATCAGTGGAATTCCATTGTGGCTTAGAGTAGTTACACTTTATAAATTAACAAATCTGCGCTCAAATGTAAATCGGGTATTTTTTTAATAAATGCAACAGCGTACGCCACTGTCGTTATTAGTCTACAAATCACTCCCGGCAGCCTGAAGACAGACACACCATACTACAAGATGATTTACTCAGTCTCGGGTTTCAGAAAAAAAGATTCGGCAAAAACTCCCTGGTATTATTCGATAGGATACTGACTACCTACTTATTCTTTTTGTCGCTGAAGGCGGGCTCCACTTGTTACTTTTTAATATGATTTTATTTAGACCGGTAGAATTATACGAAAAACTAAGAGTTACAATATATCGTTCTAAAAAAAAGTCTGATAACTTTAAACTGTTAACATGTTATGGTACAGCGAGAAAAAAAGAAGAAAAAGTAGTAATCAAAGAAATAAATCTCCGTTGACATAATTATATTTATTTTTACTGTTAAAAAAGAAGAGAACTATTTGGTTTTTTCCCGGTAAAAGAATTCATAAACAAATACGTTCTAACTTTCCCATATCATAATACAGTATACAGTTAACATTAATTCTTATAAAGCGGCTTTTTATTCTAATTTCACGGGAGTAAAAAGATTACCCACATTGCCATCATGTTTTTATTCCAACAATAAAAATGATGGATGAACTTAATACATGCTGTAAATCTGTTTTATGCAAGGTAATGCTTAAAAATCCAACGATAATCTGAAGAAAATAAATTAATAGTGGACGATTAATATCTATTGTTTTGACATGTTACAGCTGGTGTGACTAATAATTTTCATTTCTTAAATGGAATATGAAATAGAGTGTCGCTCAAACATTATAGTAATTTTGGGAATTGTGTAAAATGTTTATTAAAGCAAAAACGGTTATTTTGATAAGCCATAGATGGCGTTACGTGAAAGTCAATATAAATTAACATATTTCTTTTAATATATTTCATATAATATAAATGTCAAGAAGAATATCCAATAAACTCTATACTTTCTATCAGCTTTTTACCTGTATACAAATGCTAAACAGTATAATGCCTATTCGACGCCCTTTACCAGTATCATTACAAATACAGTTACAAAAATTTTAGAAGCCAATTCAAAATTTCACAGCATGTATATTTACTATTTACAAGTCCAGAACATTCATGTAAAATGATATTTGATCAAACTGTATATTGTAAAATAAGATTAATACCCACTTTTGTTTCAGCAACCTGTAGTAAACCTTGTCTAAATGGTGGAAAATGCGTAAAACCAGAAAAATGTGCATGTCTCAAAGGATACGCAGGCCTACAATGCGAAACTGTTCTCAATAATCGTAAGTGAGGGTGGTTGCCTAATTAGTAGGAAAAGTTACCCTTCTAAAAATTAACATTTAACCTATAGTTTTTGAATCACACTGTATTAACTGTAGTCTTGTTTTTTTTTCAGTTGAATGTCGAAAACATTGCTTGAATGGAGGGCACTGTATAAAAAGAGATACGATAGATACTTGTAATTGTCCAAAAGGATTTGATGGACTCCAGTGTGAAATTAATTTAAATAAACGTTGGTTCTTTCGCCTCACTATTATTTAAAATGCAGGATTATTGTTTATATTCTTTTAGCTTACTGCACAAATGGCTGTGAAAATGGTGGAATTTGTATAAAGCATGAATTATGCCAATGTATAAAGGGTTTCACAGGAAAGCGATGTGAAATTGACATAGACGAATGTAGGGAGCAAAAACCTTGTGATCAGATCTGTTATAATACACCGGGTAGTTATAATTGTCAGTGTAAAGAGGATTTTATACTGCAAAAGGACGGTCAGAGTTGTAGGAAAGAAGGTAAGAATTTTTCATTAATATTCTTTTGTTTATTCGTTTAGTTGTAATTGTTTTTAGACGATACTGATGGGGGCTTAGAAGCTAAAGATTTGGAATTCGAAATATTGGATAAGAGACTACTAAAGCTAGAAACGGTGAATATTTTTGTAGATACTGTATCATTTCTTATTTATTGTAGCGCTTGTATAGGCAACCAAACATACACCCATCTAATCATTTGAATATATTCACTATATTTGGCTCTTTTTTAGATGATGGATGAAAGTCACAAAAACGACGTATCCAAAGATGATCTGCAACATTTGTACAGAGATATGAATTCCATTTCACAAGACATTAGTGGTTTAAAAAACAAAATAAATGATGTGGTGAGTATCAATAGTAAGCTAATGCATATTTTATTTATGTCGTATTCCGAGCTCACCATATGAGGTAAAATAAAGCTATAGGCGTCACCAAAAAACTAATATATTGAATGAATCTTCAACAAAAGTACAAAAAGGATAACGGCCGGTGCACATTGTTCACCAGATATAATCTACTAGGTACATAGAACAATATATATCTACTAACTGTCTTACTTAAAAACCCTACATTCTATATGACCAACATAACAATGAGATTACCTACTAGGTAGGCAACACGCAATACTGCCGTGTGTTGTGTAAAATATGCTTCATGTGACATGTATATGCCTATAAACTTTTCACCGCACACATGACAACATACGTAATTGAAATTTACATTATACAAGGCAGAGAAAAGTAGCCTTGGCCTTTTCTTAACTTAACCACACAAACCGGGTTAACTATAAGTTAACCACTCTATATTCCTCGACTTGTATTCCAAACCATTATGTAACAGTTAACCAACCACACAAAGATGGCTCTTATCTCTGCACAGGGACAGGATAGTTTTTTATTGTTTATGTTTTTTATGTGAGCGGTAGGCAACCAGCATCACTTGTCACTTCGGTGATAATATCTAAAGTATTGCCTGCCACGTTTCTTCCACCCTACTCTTTCGTTTCATTCGTTTGGTTTCCTTATTTATTTACAAAAGAACTGTTCATGAAGTTTTCAAGCTTACTTGTTTAAACTGCTCAACTATTTTTCGCAGTGTAAATGATTCATCATTGTAAAATATCGTTTTTTAACGAATTCATTTTGTTTTCAGGAGAATTACAAGAACGATATGTACGTCTTCAAGAACAAGTTAACTTCCATAGAGAAAAAAGCTGAAAAAGTGGACGAGCTAATGTTGAAATACGACAGAATGAAGAAATGTGCGTTTTACAATAAAATCTGTATCTGAGAAGTTATGACTGATAATTTTAAGCTAGAAAATATTCTGTGTATATGTAAATCTTTAATTAAGTACGAGGTAATGTTTTAAATTCAAAATGACAGATAGTAAGCATTTCGAGGTTAGTCCATTTTTGAATTTAAAAGTTTTCCTTTTAATTGTCCTTGTCAAGTGATATTTTGAAATAAGTAGATAGGATACATTATTAAAAAGTAAACAGTATCAAGTGGAGAATTTAAGCTAGAAACGATTATTAATTTATTTGAAAATAAACCGGCCGGGGATGCCCAGTTTTTCTCTTCTAGCTATGCAACCAATCTTACATCAATGTATTTATTATAATACCGTTTTACAAGAAAATAATAAACTTTGTCCACGACCACCTAATAATAAGTCAATATTTTACCTCCTAACTAAAGGTATATGGTACCCATATATCAACTGTCGTGAATTATGGTTCATAATACACTGTAGTGTATTATGGTTCATAATTCATGACCAGAGATGGGGGTACAATATGAAATAAACTATTAAATCTGTGTATTTTGTTCAGGAAATTTGTTTCTGATATATATCGTATCTATAAAATATTGTAATTTTTAGTATTGATACTTTTCATAATGATATTTTCTAATATTAAGTATTTTAAAGCAATATATTTATAACGGTACGTTGTATTGATACTTTCTACAGTATCGCCCATCTCTATATATGTCAAATTATTTGAAGTAGATGCCACAACATTTTGAGGTTAGTGATATGCCAAATCCCAAATCGCTACTGACTTTTATTTATTAATAAATAAATTAAGTGTCGTGGACAAAGTATAGTATTCTACTCGCAATTTATGGCCATAATTCACTTGGGTGACTTGCGCCCCTCGCCTGCGGCTCGTGACGCAAACGTCACCCATCGTGAATTATGGCTATCATAAATTGCTCGTTTAATAATATACTATTACCTACGACCCCCCCTGTAATAAGTCAATAACACACGGTCGGTATCAATGTAATGACGTCTATTACACACTGTACAAAAACGCACAGCTGTAAAGTAAATCGCACGGCTTCCCTAGCAACATCTTAGCAGCTGTCAATAATAGACGTCGCCATTTTATTCAAAATTTACTATTTGAAAACATTCGATATGGCCTCAGCCCACGTATAATTATGAAAAGCCCAAGGGCTAAGTATATGTATTGATTATAATTGAAAAATTGGACTTTCGATTATCAACAATATATTAATAATGATTAAACGTTAGTTCTTCAATGTGCTTCTTTCATTAGTAATAGAATTATAGAGTAAACCTCTAATTATGTAACTATTATTTCTTATGTATCTTATAAAAAATACAAGTACAAGTAGGTCGTAGGTAAAGTATAGTACGTGACTCGTGTTGTAAAGCATTTTACGCACTCACGAAATTACGCATCGTGCGTAACTTTTCCATTCGCGCGTAAAATGCTTCTCACCACACACGTTACGTAATATACTATATAATAAATACAGTAAGGGGCAATTGATGCATGATTTTGTGTATGTTAAAATAGCTTTAAAAGACCATGGGAATTAATCACAAACTACTACTGCCATGAATACTTTGATATCCAATGACATTGTTGATTGTTTATAAATAGTTCTTTGCTAGATACTATAAAATGTGAAAATTATGAGCAATAATTTTGCAAACTCATCGTTTTTTAAAAAGTACCAACTGCCATGTAACGAATTTTAATAAATTTTATAAAAATATGTGACTTTATTTATTCTTTTTACCAATAAATCAATACCGATACCAATTATTGATCTGTACAATCATATTGGACCTCGAACAAATACCACTATGAGTTATGTATCAACTGGAAGATTTAATCTAATAGTAATTAATTACGATAATTGAAAACAAATTGTAGTAAAGATAAAGTTTATTTTTATGGAACGTTTATAACAATAGAATATCAACATAACTAGTTAAGTCTTAGTAGTAGTTTTCTTACTAACTTTGCCTTTATTAGTAGACTTACTTTTACGTTTATCTTTATTGGATTTTTTACATTTCCTAATCTTACGAGGATGTACCCAGACTGGGTAAGCTCCATTTTCATTCATCAAGGTTTTAGCATTGAATTTCTTTATATCCGCAATCGTACTCTGGTCCATTACCTCTTTATCCTGCTGACTTTCTTGTTTCTTTTTCTTTATTTCATCAGCTGTGGTAAAATTAATAACCTCCGATAACTCGGTCATATTGACATCAGTATTACCTGATGTTCCTTGGCCTTGGGTATCTTCAATCCCCAGAGTTTTCTTTAGTCTGTCTAGTTCTTTTTTGCCGTATCTTTCACGTTTCACTTGTCGCATTTTTCTTTTCCATTTACTTCTCAAACTCTTCGCCATGTCGATATCGAGCTGTAATATTCGGTTGTTATAAAAACAGAAAATGGTAGTATGATATTTTTAACTTACATGGAATTAAAAAATTCACATTCACTTATAAAATTGAGATTAAATTATATTATTGACAAACAAGAGCACATGAAACTTTAACCTTAAAATTTAAAAGATTTTTGACATCATGACATCTGACGTTAATTGTCTGGTAGGTTATCTATGATCAAGTCCACAGACCACTACTCCCTAGAGATCTGTGGTCCAGCCGGACTCGTCAACTTCCCAGCCACAGTTCCAAAAGTAAGCGTTTTTTTAAATCAATAGCGCCAAATTTAAATGTAAATGATAATTAATAACATTGTTTGAATTTTTCTCTCGTCAATAATACAGTAAAAGCTATTTTTAGCTGGAAGGGTAAATGAAAGACGATTATTAGTTTTTTCCATAAATATATTTTGAAAATGAGCAAGTAACTGGCAAAATGTATTAAAATTACAATAAGTACAACGAAACTGGAATAAACCACTTGGTTTTAAAACATTTTTAAAACAGTATAATTTTAATAGATTTCAATTTACCATTCACTGAAAACCAATGGCACTAAATTTACCAAAAAATACGATAATTAAAAATACACATCTCTAAAAAAAAGTAATAGGTTTGTCTAAAAATGTATATACTGCTCTCTAATGTATGTATATAATATATAAAACATGTAAATACATATAAAATGCATGATAAAAGTGAAAATTTCCACAAATATAGATAATTTCAAAAAAATATCTAAAAATAGTAGTTTTAATTGACAAATTTGATATGTTACTATTTTTTCCATATCATTAATCGGGAAGTTAAAAGCATTTGAGCACAAAAAAATGATCAGACTTATAGCTAGAAGGACTATTTTTCTGCTGCTTTTCAAAGATTTTCCTTTATTTAGATTATTTGTGAATAGTTCTCACTTTTTCTGGCATAAAAATATGCTTATAAGTTATCACAATACACCAAACAAAAAATGTGCGTGAATGACATAAATAACATTCAATTTCCAAATTTATTTTGTCTTGTAAAAACTGTATAGAATAGCTGAAAAGTTTGAAAACGATTTCCAACATTTTCATTTCACCCCGTAAAATTGAAGGTGATATTTGTTTGGAAACACAACATAAATCCAGTCTTTTACAATTACAAAAATACAATGACTGGGACTAAGATATATTGGCAGTTAAATTGTTGTCTTTTAGAATATAAATTGTCACCTTTGAAACTGTAAATCCCAATTACAGCATCTAATGCTAGTTTTTTTTGAGCTTTTGAAATATTTCCTACAATAAAAATCAATGTAGAACCTTTATCTGTACTTTATGTGTTGCCCTTATAATTTTAATCATCGAGTGCACCTCGTATATAATATATCTCAATCACGATACAGTCCACTACTATACCAACTAAGTCCGACTCAAATAATAACCCCATCGTCTGGCGCCCCAATCGTAGAGAAGAGAGATGATATAAGTTGGCAACTAGGTGACACGTGGTGAATGTATGCCGAAAACAATTGTGCTTATTTTTTAATGTATGTAAAGTAATAAAATAAGTAAAATATGTTTAGTGAGTATAATAATCGCGTTTACTAATTTCAAACACACCAATCACTTACAACCTTCGCCCAAATTTATAAAATGATATCTTCTAGCATAGATGCTTGTATAGAGTCTCATTTGCAGTCTATTCTTCAACAACTAGCAAAAAACCAGTTAGCACATGTTTTAATATCACAAACATACTTTTTAATTCATTTTTATTCAAGATTACATACTAAATTGCATCTTTAATTGTTTTAATAGTTAAATCTAAAACATTGAACAATGATAAAATTAGTTGCAAATAAAATAGGGAGCAAATGTAATACCTTATTTTATGTACAACTTATCATAGAGAAGGAATGAAGATATTTTAGCAAAACAAATGAAAAAAGGACTTAGAACTATAGGACTTATAGATATAAAGGAGCAAAGAAAAATAGGTATAAGATAATAGATCATAGAAAGCAAAAATCATCATATAATATTAGAGAAATGAAGCTTTTACCAATTTATGTTAAAATGTTTTCAAGATATACTATACTATACAGGGTGTAACAAAAAGGCAGGTCATAAATCATACCACATATTCTGGGGCTAAAAATAACTTGATCCAACCCAAGTTGCCCTAGTACAAATGTGCATGCGAAAAAAGGAATCCTTGAGGCTGCAATTAGATATCGTAAGAAGCCATTGCTTTTCCAGAATATTCGGTTTTCGTTAGTAAACGGTGCCGACTGTGCCATTTCGATCATCTAATAAAAACTACACATTTGTAAATAAATAAGATTCAATCAAAAATTTGGGACCCTCGAAAAACTTAAAAATTCATTGCCTTTAATTTTTGTTACTCAAAATTTTTGAAGCATAATGAAAAATAGGCCGTATCTCGATAAAAACTGATATTTGTAAAAAGTACTAGGGGGCAAAAAAGTTTCAAAAATAATGTGTTTGAATAATGGTGCCACAATAAGCATTAAATTGTAACGTACACAAAAATTTTGGGGGGTTTAGGGGATCTCAACTCCCATAAATTTTTAACAGGGTGCAATAATTCCCTAATTTTTTTTTAAGATGCTCTAATCATAAGAAAGCCACTTGTCAAATTTAATTCTAATATGTCGAACAACTGTCGAAATAATTGAAAAAATCAATTTTCATTTGGTAACTTCGAAGGAAAAGGAACTTTTTTCGCATGCACATTTGTACTAGGGTAACTTGAGTTAGATTGAGTTATTTTTAGCCCCAGAATATGTGGTATGATTAATGACCTGCCTTTTTGTTACACCCTATATATCACAACTTTAATCTGTAGTACAAGCAACATTTCTCCAATTTTACACATCAATAGCTTCACCTTATTAAAAATCTTGTTGCGAGAAAGTTTTATTCAAAATTATTCAAAAAAAAAAAATTTTAAAATATTACAACTAGGTCATGAAAGTCATGGAAAATACAAGAGAAACTATCGTACATCTCTCTTATGAATAACTGGATAATATTTACGTTAATGACTTCACTTCAATATTTTAATCTTACTGCTAAACAACCTCATAATCATCGAAACTGAAATAAAACTTCTTCATAACAATCGAACAAAATTTTTAAACAGGTTTAAACTGAATTAATCTGGTTAGCATACTCATAACGCACGGTATCTGCTTCTGACGATGCATGGATATATTGTCTGGTACGTTGCTTTCAAAGTCTAGTGCTACACGTTGAGATACAAAAGTCAAAATAGTGACGAGGTCCAGTTCATGGGCTCTTGTTTTCAATTCACTGCATAGCGATTGGATGAACCATGATCCTTTTGTGGTGTTACGCCAAGAGTAATATCCTTAATTTAAACATTTTGTGATAAAAATGATACGATGTAAATGATGTTAGAGCTTGTATCAATGATTATTCTTTTAAATCGTTGATACACGCATTTTTTGATGAAATAATAAGTTTTATGCTAAAAACAATGAAAAATAAATGTACATACCTTTAACTGTCGAATATACTATCAAAAAATCAGCTTGCACTGGTATTCTATATGTATTATGCATCTCCCCATCAGTCTCAGTTTTCGAGAGATTCACACCACCATCAAGTTTATCACCTTGACAGGCTTGCAGGAAAAATATCTTTGGTTTCCCTAGAATTTAGTTATAATGAAATTATATTTGATGAAGAGTCAAATTGAAAATCAAACCTGCTAAAGTAGGACACCTATCAGCAGTGAATTGAACCCATAAATGGTCAGGTTTGTATGGTGTATCTTTTGCATAAATGATGCCAGTCTCACCATGAGAAAGAATGGCAACTAAAAGGCAATCATGTTGGCTGTGATCGGATTGTGCAGCTGAAAATATACAATTTTCATGTAAATAAAAGAATGTTTAATTAAGTTTCAGATTTAAATAGAAATCTCTATGATTAGATATGGAAATATTATAGGTAAACTTAATATTATTAATCATCACTACCTTATCACTACTTATCTTATCAGTTGCTACTTTCCATGAAATAAAAAATATTGGCAAACAAAAAGATAATAATTCTAACAAAGTAATATTTACCTTTCCTTATGTGCAGTTCAATATCAGAATAATTTAAATCTTTATATACATGCACATCAAACCCTAAAGTAAAAAGGCACTCCTTAAGATTTTTGCAGTCTTCATTGGTACCTGCCCTTGGCTTTAAATTACCAACTTCAAAAACTTCGTGATTGAATATAAGTGCTAAGCCTCTCTTCTTGTGGTCCATGTTATAATGGCTGGAATACTTGTGTACAGGCATTTTTGCACATACTTCTCCAGAAGGATTACTAAAACAGCGAAATATTATTGAAACTTTATAATTAATTTATAAAATCAACTAACCCCGGTCTTCCTCGTGCATCTTGTTCATCGGTTTTACCATTACCCATAAGGCCAAAGCACTGTCCATCCTGGGCATCTTGAAAAGTTTCTCCAACTTCTTCTATGTTGTTAAATCCATTCCCCACTTGATCTCTACCGTTATCTCCCATTTTTATAGAACCATTAAATATAAATGATAAAATTTGTTAAATGAGCCCTAATACTATCAACGGTAGCACAAAGGAATTTGAATTCTATAGATAACACGCAACAAAAACAAACTAATGTTAAATGTTACTCAGGCAAAATATTTTTATGATTTTACGTCAATCTTACCTTCATATACCACAATAAACGTCAACGTCCTGTAATTCAACCAATAAGATTCTAATAATATAATCATGTGTACACCGTTATCCAATTGTAGAAGATTATTTAGATTAGACAATCACATGCAAAGCTTAACAGTTCATTATAGTAACTTTTATAGGCATATTTTAATGACGCTTTTTGAAATAAATAAATAAATAAAAAGTATTTTGTTCTCAAACTAAAACGAACTTATGTCAAGCTATGTGGAGCATTATGTTATGTTTACAATCTACCTTAAGGTGGCTCTTCAATAGTTTGTTTTTGGTATTTTACATAATATGTGTGAGATTATTAGTATTCTTAGAACTAAATATTCAATTTCAATTCTCAGTTATTATGACATTATATTTATATTATTATTTTTATAAACTATCAATTTATATCATTAAAAAAAGGTGATTACGATGTGAATTCAGGTTAACCATCCATGTCATTGGTTTGATTTTGACGTTTTGACTTTGACATTTGTTTTTATTTCCCGCCTAGTCAAGTAAACCGTTGTATCGGTTCACAGCATACCCTCTAGCAGGCTAACTCCTTTACTAATTCTCAGATCTAATATATTAGTACTGAGCCCACCCGCCGCGCGCTGCGATAGTATACATGGAGCAAAGAAAAGGGTAAATTATCCCCCAGGATATAGCCCAAAAAAGGAGCAAGAAGAAGAATAACGAAAAGAGCGGAAAATATGAAATAACTAATGCTTGATTTCACCTACCGTCTCGTAACGTTAGGTAATATCAAAGTCGAATTTAGGAATTTCTAAACGCAATTTACGTTTCACCACGCGCATTCAGAAATTCCCAAATCCGATTTAGGTATTACCTAACTTTACGAAGCGGTAAGTAAAATCGGGCATAAAAATTTCAATATTTTTGGAAACTTGGTTTTTAAAGAAAACTTCGAAGTTGTTCAATTTTATATTAAATATATATACATAAAATATATAATATATAAATATAATATAATATAATATAAATATATAATTGTTTTTGACGTGTGACTTTAAAGTCTTTCAATATACATCTTTTTGAAGAAACTGGAACATTATAAAAATATAAATAACTTAATAGAATTATTGTGTCTTTCTACTTTCAGCCACTTAGTAACAATTTAATATTTTCAAGTGATAAGTAAAGAAGAACAAGAAATTACTAATAACTAATTGAATGAGAAACTTTCAAATTCTGGTTTTGAATCATTAACTTACTTCTGGTCAATTTTTTTTCTATATCTACAGATGTAGATGGAGCTTGTACAGATGTAGGTGTATCTTCTACAAATGTAGGTGTATCTTCTACAGATGTATATGGAGTTTCCAAAGACACCATTGTGGATGATGGTATCGTAACGGTGTCTGAAATCAAATAATTCTATCAACTTACAACAACTCAGACACCCTCTAGCAGGCTAACTCCTTTACTAAATCTCAGATCTAATATATTAGTATTGAGACCGTCCGCCGCGCGCTGCGATAGAATACATGGAGCACAGAACTAAAGAAATCTGTGACATACAAGAAAAGGGTAAATTATCCCTCAGAATATAGCTCAAAAAAGGAGCAAGAAGAAGAATTACTAAAAGAGCGGGAAATATGAAATAACTAATGCTCGATTTCACCAACCGTCTCGTTAAGTTAGGTAATATCCAAGTCGAATTTAGGAATTTCTAAACGCAATTTACGTTGGACCACGCGCATTTAGAAATTCCTAAATTCGACTTGGATATTACCTAACTTTACGAGACGGTTGGTGAAATCGGGCATAAGGGCGGGATATTTAAATATTAAATATAAGATGGATATCCCCGAATTATTTCAAAGTGCACATATTTTTTCACACTCAAATGACTGTAAAAAATTCCAATATGTACACCAAGAAATAAACAAAATACAGGAGTGTCTTTATCTTAAATTCGACAAACTGGCTATTGTTGTTAACTATTTTTCAAAAAATTAAATAAGATGAATATACAGTGAGATCTATAAGTATAATTCTACGTAATATATAGTTTATAGTTACATCCTAAAAATAATGTATTATTTACGTTAGAAATCTCAATAATATTTTTGGAAACTTGAAAGAAAACTTCGAAGTTGTTCATTATTTTATATTAAATATATATATACATAAAATATATAATATTATAAATAAATACATACATATAAAAATCTCGGAAAAACAGTTCCACCACGGAGAATTTGAAACTTGAAATCATTGATTATCATAATCCACTCTAAAGATATATAGCTACCATAAACCTTTATTTAAAAGGTAAAATATTGACTTATTATTTATTAAGTGGTCATGGACAAACAGTATTATTATTATTATTACCTATATTTAAAAAATATTTTACTTTTTCCTCTTTATCCTATTTATAATATATATTGTGCTTGCACCTTGATGGGGTCGATGTAAGAGGTATTCTTGTACTGTACATATTCAAATATCTTTTATATTTGGAGTCTTTGCCTGCCGCTATTTTATTAACTTGTTTGCACCAAAAATATATGGTGCATCTAATTATTAATCTGCAGGCTTTTTCTCCACATGTCTTGTGATTTACACAATTGAAGATATTGAAATTTACGTGTTTTTTTAATATGTTATACAAGATACCTCCTACATTTTCATAATGACAAACTCTGGGCAATAAATAATATATGTAGGTCATAGTCTGGTACACCAAAGAACTTAAACATTTACCCGGTCTTTCTAATCTGCTATTATTAGAGTACTGACAAGCATCAATAAAATCATTTTCATCAGTGTTATTGTTTTTACAAAAGTTTTCCATACATACATTACATTTGATCAGTTTTTTCAATTTTTTGATGAAATATCCACTGAGCATTTGGACACCATTGACCTCTTCAGGATGTTCAAATTTGGAAGTTTGATGTCCGGTGTAAATTGAGGGACTGGTACAGAGGTACTCAAAACTTCATGAAATGTATGCACCAGTTGAAATATCCTCTTCGCAATTTGAAAATATCGAATGTTTTGCCATAAAATTACTGATTACCAGACTTTTAAAAGATGATTGGAAATTAGTAACATTTGGCAAAACATTTCGAGCTTTTTGGCTTCTAACAAGCCCAAAAAAGTTCTCCAATGCATCTTGGTTAAAACATCAAGTTAAAACACACTTAAAGGATTCCTCATTTAATAACCTCTTGGTTAATCTAAAATAAAGAAAACTTTTAATAATATAATAAAACAATGTTCATTTGGAGAATGTGACATATAACCACACCCTATAGGTAATCTGATTAAAAGTTGTATCTACTGCAATAAATAAATAAATAAATCATGCAAACCTTATGAAACCCCTCAATGTAAATATGGTGTTTTTTAACGTCGGAACCGTCACCAATTTTTTTTGCTTAAAAAAAAAATACTTCATTTCCTGGATAATGCCAATGGATTTATTCCAAAATTTGCAATGGTTCGACCTCTTAGTAACACCACCTTTCAGAGGTTTGGATGCAGGAGCTATGGAACAGTTTGAGTTCATGCTATCAAAAAGCTCATAAAAAAAAGGATTATGTCAGCAGTATCAGCTGCTGCTGAACGTAACAAATCTGAAAAAAAATCAAATTAGTTTACTTATACAAAATTGTACATGTTGAACAACTTACTCCACTGACTGATCCTTTTCATAAGGGAACCAACTTGATAGCTAAAAACCTGTGTGCAACAAGAGACCTTCATTTTTTTTTATCTTGCTTTTTATGACATGAGCATCTGTTAATTTGGGACAGATCTTGATGTCTTCGGCAATATCCAAATTATAGAAATGTTCAATATCTGCCCATGTTGCAACTTTAGCTACCCCATCCATCTTAAAATGAAGATCCTTTGTCAACATATTGTTACGAAATCTTTTTAGTAGATGTGGAGGATCAAACAATGGTATTATCTCCTGCCCATCTACCTCAAATCCAAAAGGCACTTTATTGTTTCCTGAACAAGAAATTACTAATAACTAACTGAATGAGAAACTTTCATACAATTGGTAGCGTTCCAGCTACCGTTGTCAAGAAAAAATAAGTAGAAATTAATTTT
>CAJUYG010001961.1:14404-44972 GCA_910591675.1 Galerucella calmariensis
TCTTAATTGAACTTAATGATAATTGAAATGTCAGACGAAGAAAAAAACTATCAAAAGTGGGCAAGAGCAGCATATTCAGATGTTCAGTAAAATCAAATAAATAATTACCTCCTCGCTTGGTTAAAACAGACGGAAATCGTGGAAAAGACCTTTTGCTTCCGCTCTTTACACTTAACAACATTACGAAACTATTATTCGTTGCTCACCAATGAACTTTCTAGTCTCCATGCAGAAAGCAATGAAAACTGAATATGGCCGACCTATCAGTGACATCATTCTAGAATGGTCTGTGGGTTTGTCTGTTGTTCTCTGCTTTCCTTTGCCACGTTCTCACCGATCTGACAGTTTGTTAGAACAAACCTTTTATATGTCATTCTTGACGCATGAAGTTTTTAATGCAACCAAAACAATAAATCTGGTCAATTATGAATAAGACAAATAAAGATAAAATTCTAAAGTTCGCCAGTCAGGCTTTTGAAATAACAAAAATGGTTGTGATAATAACGGCTAACACAGCGATAAAATTAGTTGTGGTAGGCAAAGAAGAAATTGTGAAACAATACTCTGATTATAAGAAGGGTAATCCAAAAGTTCAACAAATCATAGCTGGAGCAACGGCCAAAGTGAAAAGTAAAGTAGCCGAAGCCAAAAAAGAAGAACCGAAAGCTGTTCCATCACCTCCTCAACCTCTACCACAGCCTATTAATCCACCCAAAGAGACAAAGTGAATATTATTATCCATTCTTTGTATTATAACGAGCGAATGTTTCATATTTTGTTGCATTATAATAATTATAAAACGTATCTTTTCTTTGATTTAACTTCACATTGCTGACCATAACCGAATACATTTTTATATTGAGTTGCAAAAAAGTACCTATCTCATCAAGGCTTTACCTTAGACAATAATGAATGAATAGCTATAAAATTATCGGAGAATGGATGTATAGTGATCCATATTTCACAATGGAGTGTTATTTGAAATATCAGTTATATCAATCCAAATTGAAAGCTTCCCGCTTTCAAATGAATGAAATGAATTGAAAATAATGATACGTCCATAAGGAAAACTAGGAATACAAATATTGATGTATAATGAATATGGTTGCCGGATATCTACTCATGATAAAGCAAGTCATATTAATATTTCCATATATATAATTTTAAAGCCCTTGTACCACCTAGTGGTGTAGGGCGGGCTGCAGCTACTTTTCCGTCACGAATTTTTTCCACTCTTTCCTATTTTGAGCTCAGTCCCCCGCTTATTTCCAGCTTCTTCCTTTTTTATCCAGTGATCCAGCTATTACCTAATTCGAAGTTTTTCTTAGTCTGCCCCTTTTTCCATTTTTTCCAATTCCCACTTTCCATATTCTCTTCACTGGTCTTCGTTCATCCATACGGTGTGAATGTCCCCACCATTTTAGTTGTCTTACTCCTATAAATTCGAAGGTTAATTCTTGCTTTGCTCATATCTATGTTATTCATTCTATTTTCTTTTGTTCACCTCTTACTCTTCTTGAATATTCCATCTCTGTCGCCTGTATTTCACTTTTCTGTTGTCCTGTTAACACCCCTGTTAACACCCATGTTATTTCCACCGATTGAAATACCAAATTCCCTCGTAAGTCAATATGTAACTACAGCATAATTGAACAAATTTGATAAATATGGTATATCGAAAGTATCAACTATGATTTTTTGAACAAAAATCTTCCTCTTTCCCTTAACACTGGAAAAATAATAGTGACACTCATGCTAACTACAGCTTATTCACTGAAGTACAAATGTGTCGCTGTTCGACAATATTCTCCAATATATCTTGGAAGACTTCCGAGACATAAGACTACCACGCTTACCTGACATAATCAGGCAGTGTAAAAGGTTGCTCTTTTCGGATCACCGAGTTGTTTCACGAAATTGAAACTAACCGAACCTAACCTTTTTTTGACGGGTGGAAACTTGGGTACCGGTTCTACCTTACCCCAGAAGTGTGAGATTCTCTCCAGCCGAATAACCCTCCACCGCTTGACACTCCTGCATGCAAGATCGCCAAACAGCACCGGAGGGATCCCGACCAGGGCCGACCACACAAGAACCACCCCTCTTCTTCCTTCCACCAACCATAGCCACCGTTTAGTGTATACAGTCAGATTCTGGAAGGCTATGGATCAACTTAATTCCTACCTT
This sequence comes from Galerucella calmariensis, assembly GCA_910591675.1. NCBI lineage: Eukaryota > Metazoa > Arthropoda > Insecta > Coleoptera > Chrysomelidae > Galerucella > Galerucella calmariensis. The sequence goes on from CAJUYG010001961.1 coordinate 16,592, forward strand.
CTGGACTATACCCTATTCTGTCTTTATTCTTGTTCTCCAATTTTCATCGTTTGTCTCACGCTCATATAATCCAAATCTTCTCTGGTCTCAACTATAAGTCTCACCATGTTTGCATCTGTCCTATCTCCCTTCCACCTCCTGTCCTACTTCCTCAAAATACTCCGCTCTCCTATGTTTGCATCCTGCACATACCTTCAAATTCTCTATTAATGTCCATTTACCCTTTTCGCCCTGTTCATGCCACCTTATCGTCCATTCTCTCATGGTATTCAATTCGAGCTCTTCCTTTTGCTCCCCTACTCTTTCATACTCCCTTTTATCAGCAATTTGTGTGGAACTCGTAAAATTCTCCACCTCGACGAGATACGGTATAACACACATGATACTCCAAAGTAGGGGTTTGATGGATTTATCGGAAAACTGCGCAATCGAATAAATAACAAATAATCACAATAATTCATGCTGGATCCGAAACAGACTGGGCTCCAAATGCTTTATTGTTGTCAGCAAGTAATACTAAAGAATTAAGCTGAGATTATCACCGAGATACAGCAGCATAGTTCTTCAGAGATTGGCGTGAAAATCATTTATTGTCGAATATACCGGAAGAAAGTATAGTTGTGATGGACAATACTTGTTAGGGCCGTCAATTGAATGAAGTACCAAATATCAGCGAAGAAAGACCTTTATTTTGAAGAATCGTACAAAAAACCTAATATCTCATAGGTTTTAGTGGCGTTCAATATGGAAAAAGAAAACTAAAAATATGGGCTACACAGTATTACATCTTTTCACATATTATAGCATATTCAGCATCAGCCACACCAAATTCACACACGGACATTCTGATGTCTTCAGGAAATCGTCCCGTTTGCGATAGCTGTAGTGGTATAGTGACCGTTAAGCACATACTGACTAACTGCAAACAATTTCACGCTACATATCAACAATTTGACACAAGGTCTAACAGTAATTATACAAGTGGTGTGATTTTTTGATAATTCCAACTAGATGCACGAATATTTATTGCTATGGAAATCTCACGAGTGGACGTAGTCCACGAGTTGGATTTCCTAATAGCAATAAAGATGAGTGCTAGTCTAGTTGAAATTATTTAAAAAAAATTATTATAACTTTTCCATTTGTGCGTAAAATGCTTCTTACCACACACGTTACGTAATATACTATTTCCGTCAACCGTGTATTAACATATGCTATTAACGTTCTCAAAATAGCAAAATCATGTGTTAACGACACTCATTAATGCATGCTTTACCTACATTACTCAACGATTTTCTGCAGGCAACCCAACGCACATTTTATGTTTATATTGATATTATATTTATTAATTTTTGACGTATGAAACAAATAAATTTTTTCAGTTTTTGAATATTGAGAGAAACAAATACAACTGATACAGTCGACGGAAAAGCTTCGTAACTAACACGAGTATTAAAAGGGCAATTAAAAAACTCGAACATTAACGCACTCGCTCTGCTCGTGCGAGTCGAGGCAAGTTGAGCTGAAAAAAAAAACATAGAACACATGTGGCAGCAGCTAAATTTTTTTTGAGGAATGAAAGAATCGAAATTGTTGACAAACCAATATTTTTAATGTGAAATGAAATAATTTTGAATGGAATTATTATAAAAAAATTGATATTTATTGTATTCACTCTTTATGAAATGAAGGAATGTTTGGCTCGTATGTTATCAATACATTTTCCATTCTGCAGTTCTGTTCTAGCCAAAACATACATATTCCAGATCCTCCTATCTTTTTCAATAAAAACACAAGAATTTGAATTATTTGGGCTATGCCATGTATAGTGTTCTCCTATTACAATAAGAAGAACATTAGGAAGTAAGCTATAATTTCATTCAACGTGTAAATCGATGTAATTATACAAAGTTCTTCTAAATAAATGCGAAATTATTCAGATGATTGCTTGTATGAAAATATGGAGGGTTTTGCCTTGGGAATAATTGTGAAAATACTAATAATAAAATTGAGGTACATTCGAAGCAGAGCAAATAATTTATTATATTGAGATTCTCATCATATAAACTACAATAAAATAAGTGAGAGAGAATAGAAGTAAAACAGTTTCATTGAAAATGAAAATGATATTAATCTGGATAATATTATAAACGCTGAAGAATAATTCCATAGGTCATAGGTACCAGTCAACGTGAAATAATGATTTTTTATTGCTTCCGGGATAACAGTATTGGGACCATTTGAATTGATGATCCTGTTAAGGTGAAGATTATTCAAATATTCAAATTATTTGACAGTATTATTTCTTAGGGCCGGTTTTACAATAGTGGTATACACTAAGAGTAAGCCTACTCTCGGTATAAGATGTATTCTAGCGTTTTACAAAGCAAGTATAAGCTAAACAATGGAATAAGATTTTCGGAAAGACTAGAAAAAGCTATACCGTCGCCGAACAGACAGATATGTCGGTTACTCTACGAATAACCCACAGAATAACCTCGAAAAGTGACATAAGTAAATAAAATTATGTCTGTTAAAAGCGAAAAAAGAGCTCGTTGTAGCAATTTCAGTGCAACCGAAATGTAAATACTGTTGGAATTTGTGGAAAAACATAAAAATATCATTGGTAAGCTAATGCGTTTTTATCTAAATGAACATTATTATGCTTACTTTTTCTACTCTATAGAATGCAAGTTAACTGATGCAGTTACCAATAAAGAAAAAGAGCAGCGCTGGCAGACCCTCTGCCAACAATTTAATGCTGCCTCCGGAACAGGCAGAACATCAAAAATGTTGAGAAACAAATGGGATGCCTGAAAAAAAAAACAGCAAGAAAGATCAAGCTGCTCTCAAGAATAGTTTATATAAAACTGGAGGGGGTCCTTGTCCTAGTGATAGTGAATTGAGTGTGTGGTGACTAAAAGGATATTGGCTATACTTGGAGCTACAGGAACAGGGACTACTAACGAGTTTGATAGTGATGCAATAGGTAAATTCTTAGCACTGGTATAAGTGTACTAGACTCATATTTATTACTTTTTAGAATTGTATAACTCACATATTGAAGAGGAAAAAGATGTAAGTAATCAAGCTCCAACTTCTCAAGATTCAGTAGCGGATGGTAATTTGGTTTTCAAAGAAAATACCATCCAAGACATAGCTTCTGAAGAGGTTCCTTGTACATCTCAAGAATTTGAGCAGCCAAATGGATCCTCTGATGAAAATGAAGGATAAGAGATAATAAAAATATCTTCAGTAAATTAACCCTTTTTTTAATTTTAGTGACATTGGAACCAATGAGAAAAAGGCCCCATCCCGTTCTCCAATAAGGGCCAAATTTAGGTTAGTTAGGTATTTTTCGAGTGATAAAAAGTGCTTACTGTATCTTTAAATATTTTAAAATCTGGCTGTAGTTCCAGCTCAACATTTGCAGCAACGAAAAAAGGCAAGTTAACTAAAGCTAGAGGTAACTTGCATAGTTGTATGCTGCAAAAGAAAATTGACTAGCTAGACTTACAAATAAGCTTGTTGCAAAAGGAATATAACGAAAAAGATAAGAAGAATGCTGAAAAACATATTTTGGAAATGAAAATTTTGGAAAAGGAATTGTGTGATGATCCATTATAAAATATTTATCAATAATTACATTTTATATTCAATTTAAACTAGTTGTAAGTGAATAATAGTTATAATTCTAACTAAAATGATTTGTTGATTTATACATAAATACCATATAAACAAATTAAAATAGCTTACAGCAGACAAGCTTACTCTAGTAAATTACAATAAATTTAAGAAATGATTGTTTATTAATTCTAATCTTCGTATGTTATTCTCTATTCGTCTATCTTCAATTTGATTTTCATTTTCAACAATTTCATTTCCTTCGTCATGATTTTCTAATTCAGGTAGAATATTTTTTTGGTCAATCGCAATATTATGTAGTATGGCAGTAGCAATAATTATTGCTTTTGATGTCTCCAACGACAGCCTTATTCCCAAACTCATTATTGGGAATCGTCTTTTCCAGACTCCAAAACATCTTTCCACAACATTTCTGTTCCGGATTTGGCTTTCATTATATAATTTCTCAGCCTCACTCACTGGCGTTAGGAAGTAATTGGTGTTGGCATACCCATTGTCTTCCAAAAGAACTACAGTTCCAAATTCTTTTACTCCACATCTGGCCTTTATTCGACTATTGCTTGATATAGTCTGGTCATGTGATGACCCAGGCCATCTAGCAACTACATCGCGAATTTTTATGTTGGGGTCGCATATAACTTGGACATACCAAGAAAAGTACCCTTTTCTGTTCCGATAGACCTCTGCATCGTGCCCACCTGGTGACTGGATTCGTACATGAGTGCAGTCTATAGCACCTACTACACAGGGAAACTTGGCAATTTTATAGAACTCTTCGTTCATATATTGCCTGTCTTCCAAGCTGACGGGCATTTTTATATAATGTTTCGAAAGTCTTGCTATAGCATAGGTAACTTTCTTGAGTGATACACATGCTGATGCTTTAGTAACTCCACTAAAATCTGCAACAGTTAATAACATTGAGCCTGTTGCATATAATGTTAATACCAATAACAATTTAGTTTCAGCAGTGAGGGCATCATTCCTTTGAGAAACAGATGATATTTCTTCTCTGATTTGCTCGAGAAGATGTAAACATGTTCCTTTTTCCAACCTAAATCTGGCCACAAACTCATCGTCATCGTCATCGTCATCGTCAGGTTTCGAAGTAATTGATCCTACAATAACGAATTGTTAAAAAATTGATAATTTAAAATATGAGTTGTTACCTTTCACGTATAATTTTTGGCTTCCTCCTTAGCGGAACCATATCTTCTCCATCGGAAGATTCAAATATTGGAAGATCATCTAAATACATTTTAGAATCATAAATAAACTCTCTTACGACAGCAAAAATGATCGATAATAAAAAATCAGCTAAAATTCGATAACAACAGTTTTCGAGGGCGACGACCCAGCACTGTAGTGGAACGCGTTTGATGCGATAATTACAGTCAAGCAAGGTCGGACATGGTTAGTACTTGGATGGGTGACGACCATGCCAGGGAAAGCCATCGTATAGGGCCCGTACAGCCTGCAGCGGACTAGCATATCACAGCTAGCAGGCATTATACCAATGAGCACGAGGTATAATGTAGATATGCCGTCTTTCGGAGTAGACGTAGAACCGAGGTCCCGAGTCCATGGATGTTGGGCTCGTTAAAGAACCCTACCACTGGTTGGAGAACTAGTGGGTTCGCCAAAATTTCCGGTTGGGGGTAGAGTGCTCCCGGCGTCGGTGATCAGCCTCAGTTGCATAAATAGACCGACGTTAAATAACAGAATTGAAAAAAAAAACAATTTTCGTTAAGTTTTAAAGTTAACGAGAGAAAACATCACGTATGACAGGACTGATAGGAGATATCAATTTATATGAACTACTTTTACGCTACTCCCAGAATTGCTATACCGGTGTTAAAAAAGCATCGTAAAACCAACCAGTTTTATACTAGGTATAAATTCTGGTATAACTTTATTTCCAGAATAACTATACTGTTATTTATATCTAGTATAAATATCTATTGTAAAACCGGCCCTTAGTCCTTCATGGATAAGCTCACTTATTATTCATTAGAATTATTTTTTCTCATTGAACTTAAAATATAACAAGCAGGCTCCAAGCCTTTTGACTTTTAAAAGGATTTGCTTTTAATAATATGGAAGATGCATTTTGAAGAAAGGAGTATTTTGGACGTGCATTCATTTATGCGAGTATATTCATTTTATTTTCTGAGCTTGTTTTTTAGTATTCGTCAAAGGGAAGACTACGACAGCTATTAGTGCGAACAAAGGAGAATAGAAGTGGTTTCAAGATAAAAGATACTGAAAGGAGAAAGAGGAATATCGACTTAAATATAATGGAATCGGCAAGGCTGGGATTAAGCTAAGATTGTTGAAGGAAGTGGGTTTATTTGGAAGAGGTCCAGAGCTGCTCATTATACTCACCGCAATATTTCAATTTTTTAATACTTTGCATTATCTCAAAAACAGTTTTTACATTTTAAGTGGCAGCTTGAGTGAATTTTTAATTGAAAAATTACAGTGATAAAATTTGAGACAATAAGTTTATGAAATTCAATTGGATGTGTCTTGTGCAAGTCATCTCTAGAAACTTCGGTACACAGATTCAGTTCCGGCAAAAATGATATTATGGGTATTTAGTGGGTAATAATGGGCAGTTATTTGCGGTTTGCCCACTCCGCGCTCTCAATGATGAGAAAATGAAATTTAATATGGCGACCCAGGAAAAACAAACATATGGTTTCGGTCTTTTCGTATACACCCGTGTGTATATCTTGGAGAAAGGTAATTTGATTTCACTTTAAGGATTGTCTTTTGTCTTTATAACAAAAAATGGAAATAAAAGTGTTATGAAATTTTAAGCTGCATATGTGTATTTTGAGCTAACTTGTGGTTAAACTGTGCCCACATGGAAGGTGAGGGCTAAGAGACTTTTGAAGACAGTTACCGACTTGGTAACTGAACACTGCACCCTGAGGAAACATCTATGCAAAATTGGCACAGTTAGGAAATAATACATCTATTACAGCTACTGAAAAAACTCCAGTGAAGCCAGTGACCTCTATGGAAGACACGAAGCTTCTTGAATGGAAATATAAATCGATTTCTGGGATTCCATTAATTTTTTGAATGTGGATAAAATAGGTATATTGAAGGTTTTCAAAAAGTATGAAGTCAAATCACAGTGTGTGAATATATAAAACACTAACATAGTCAACGAAGAAATTATCAAACTTTGTTAACCATTGAATAGACAAATGACCAGCTAACAACAAAATTGTTTACACTAGACGGCCATATTAGGTCACGTGATCTGGTTTGCCCAATTTTGTCATCCTTGGCGCTGTCATAATGTTGGGTTCCTTAACATTGTTTTGTCTTGGTGAAAAACAATATCAATGGAAATAAACCCAGCAGATAACAGAGTAATAATAAATAATCAAATGATTGCATCCAATCCAACGAAAATGAATATTATAGAGAAGGTTATGTTCCACAGCCTAGAAGCCATGCGTAGCCTGTCAGCATATTTAACATGTTTTTTCCTTCGCTCCAGCCGTTGGTCCCAGCGAAAGGCACCCATTGTTATGTCTCACAGCCTCTCAATATGGATTTTGAATAGAAGGGCGTAGCAAATATCGTAAAACAAACGATGGAAAAACTCCAAATCCAAGATAACCACCAACACAAAATGGCGTATCCCATATTTATATCTAACACCCTCCAACAAGGGTATCAGATGGCAGATCTTGACTAGTATAACACGGTACACATCGATCATTAATGCCACTATTATCGTATAGCATCAAAGAACGATCTTTTACATATTTACCTACCTAGGGTAAAGTAAACCACAAGCTTTAATTTTGGGCTGGAGGATCTTAGAATAGTGGACCAGGTGGCTAATAGTGTAAACATTTCAAAATCATCAGGCGAATCATATTTTACATGAATATTCCTGCATGAGACAAGCGCAATCGTATGACACCAGAGACCAGAGAATTCCAACAATATCATGACCAGAGCTTCTTGAAAATCGCGGTGAATATTATTCAAATTATTTGGACATATTTGGTATTGGTTCGAAGCAGAACCGACCACATTTTTTGGATCCATAAATCAAGCGAGTTTTTGAACAAATCATTTTTTCTTCTTTTTTGTTAAAGTTCACAAGGTTGTCTACTTTCAATAACTGCCAAAAACAAGCTAACAGACGTAGGTGTCTAAAACTTTGACAGTAATATTTCAATAGAACCTAATTGAAAGGAGCAGAAGTGTTTCATTTGAAGTTACTGCGATGGAAATTAAGCAGGTAGCTGATATATCATAATTTCCTCGACGCTCTAGCACAAAATAAATATGCTATCGATTCGAGGCTAGCTATTTTGAAATTAGTGTCGTTCTTATTTAAAACGTCTGTTCTTCTGTGAATCGACTGTGAAAGCTGGAAAGCCCACATTTTCCCCTTCATCTTAAGTCTTATTAAAGTTTACAATTTGAGGGGAGCTATTAAAATATGCAAGTCAACATTAAAATGTAATACAATGAAGGAGAAATGTCATTTACCAGAAGTTACGTTCACACTGAGATGAGAACAAGCTGAAAATATATTTTGCCTTCTCAGAATTCCAACATGTTGAATTTTTAATTCTGTTAAAAGTTCCGATTATATCCATTGACAGCATATTTAACAATCAGCAGGTAATCAGCAGGTTTTTTTGCTGAAATAAGTGCGACCGATCTGTTAAAAAGACTCGTTCTCAAAGTATCAAATCTGGGGGCTAGAAGTCTGGGTCGAATTGAAAATAGTTCTCTCAATTGTATAGGTATGTAGGTACTCTGTCCCAATTAACCAAAATAGCTGACTGTTGGAAGGACATCACGTTATAAGGCTTAGGTGGTCTTAGGGGTCTTGTTACGTATGGGTTTCAGAAAATGATTCGACCGTTTTATATTGGTGTTCATTTGTTTACAGGTCCTGGAAATATTGTTCTTCCATATACATTATGGTGCAAATGGAAGGAATACATTCGTTATTTTTTGAGCCGTTGACTTTAAGAAAAACTTCTGAAACTTGTCGGTTACTTTCCCAGATCAAACTACATTTCTACTGAACAGTTATGTCAATCGTTAAACTTATCGGTACTGGGTGTACTGGGCTACGGAAAATCCACACTGGATGCAAAAGTACCATACTCAATACTCGAAGAGAGTTGATGTTAGAGCGGAAATAATAGATAATAGGATTATTGGACCATACTCTCTCGAAGAGACCCCATCAAGTCCTCGATATTCAGGATTTCTCCAAAACTTTCCGATCTCCGAATTGAACTGGTTGTTTCCAAACAGAAATGATTTATGGTTGCAGCAAGATGGTGCGCTTCCACACTATGCTGTATTGGTGTGCAACAACGTCTTTCCAGATTAGTGTATAAGTCGAAGAATAACAATATAATGGTCGCATAAGTAACCTGACTTTACTTCTCTCGATTTCTTCACATGGAGATACTTTGATATAAGAGTGTAAGTACCAAAATAGACTACAAAATATCAATGTACTCAATGAAAGAATACGTATTGAGAATCGTATCAAGAAGAGTTCGCAGCAGGTCTTCCTCATTGTATTTTAGCTGACGGTGAACAATTTAGGTTTCGTTGTATTGAATGAGTGATACACAATAAATTTTCATCGTAATGATACGAGTTTATTAATTTGAGCAAATACAAACATCAATTACTGTACAATTACTGAAAATGCGATGACGTCATCACGCTCACATGAATGACGTCAAAAATGGGAAGGTGTTCTTACAAATAGCCTGTTTGGAAATGGAAGTCAACGGGTTTCACGATTTTTCCTCCTCTAAGTCGCCGGCTTACTGAGTAAAAAACTGATTCTTTCCATTTGCAACATACTATATGTAGAATCTCACTGTATGTAGAATCTAGGGCACAATAGATCTTTTAGGTCTCAGTGAATGTTACCCCAAAAATCACACATACATACATGTAGAATCTCAGAAGCAGCGGTGAGCAATATACATACAATTATATATGTCAAAGAGAGATAAGCATACTTTCCCTTCACGAAGACATCGACTCTATGTTATTCTATAGTTTACTCTCCATCACTCAAAGAATTGCATACGCAGGATAATGATTTGCCGAATCTTTATAAAGTACTCTGCAATACCCACTGAGTCCCGAGATACATAGATAGGGGAAAATAGCCCCGGAAATAATGGATTCTCTTCAGTACCAAAGTGAATAAGTATGAAAAAATTGAGGAATTATACGTTCCATTTTCAATTTGATCCAGATTGAGGCAAAATGGAATATGTTGATGTAATTCATTTACTGTGTGCAAGAAGAACCTTGAACTTTGTTCCCTAGCCAATTGTTAGATGGGGCGATTTCCGATAAAAATGTGGTATCAAAATTGCGCGACATATGCTCAAAAACTAGACGTATTACCAATGGACGGCCGTTCTAGCATGATGTTTCATTCAAACCACTAGGTACATACAAAGGTTATGTCAAGAAAAAGTTTCATAGTATCCATATTCTCGCATATTCACCCAAACTTACCTTTTTTCTCGGGCCGAGATGGGAAACTCATGTTCGACTGGGGACTGGGTCCGTAACCAGTACCCTGAGGGGAGGTAATAGAGGTGAAAGTGGGAAATCCCATTTTAGGGGAGGAAAAGATAAAAGTGGTGTGGGTGACTAAGGAGGACAGTGGAATGGAGAAGGGGATACAAAAAATGTTCAGGGATATGTAGCCGATGCTAGCAGAAAAAGGAGAGGAAATGGAGTAAGTTAGGGAAGTACGCTCTACGGAAAGAAAAGGGACCAGATTCAACGCGGAGGAGTTGATCTGTTGGATGAAGGGGCATGAGAGGAAGGTTTTTGATATGATGAGTCGACTGTTCGGGGAAGTGGAGGGCGTGGACGGAGTTGGGCTACACAGGCTTGAGCATGTGGAGGTGAGAGTGCTGAAGAAGATGGTCGCGTGGGTTAAGGCGGATTCATGCAACGTTCATTATCATTACATTTTTATCATATTATAACTACATTTACATTAGAAAAAGTTAATTACTATAGTTTCCCATATGACGTTCATGCAACCACATTATTGTATTACAATTGAAGAGCTCGGGGCAATAAGGGACCTAAGCCACAATTTTTGAATTTGTACGATTTTAGTGAAACGGCATTTGTAAAGAAGGTATTAAGCCACAATACAAGTTATTCGGCTATTGCGCACCAACACTTTCATTTTAATTATTATTTGTTTGCCAATAAATTTTTTTAAGACCAAAAAGTATAATACTTTTAAGGTGGCTTGGGCCCTTCTTGACTAGATTATGTTTTGTTTTGAGGACCCGACAATATCATGAAGATAAGATCAAGAAGGCAGCAGAGATTCAGTTTTGAGCCCAGAAAAACTTCCGCCAAGCCGGTGGAGAAGAGGGAAGAAAGAAAACCAAAGCAAAGAAGCGTCGAAATTTGGGACATGCCTATAAAACTTTGAAGGGTGCAGCAAAAGAAGCAAAGAAGATTAGAGAGCCGTGTAAATGCAAAAAAAGTGCAAAGAGCTGCTCAGGGGTACCGAAACAACTATATTTAACGGATTTTGGGATTTAGAGATATATGAAAATCAGAACACGTATTTATTTTCCACAATAAAAGTTGCAAACAAAAAGAGGAGCTACAAGAAAAAAACAAAAAGACAAGAGTCAGCAAGAAAATTTACCAACTTGTACTTTGTGAAAGTAAACGGAATAGATGTCCAGATTTGTAAACAGGAGTTTGTAGCGGTCCATGGACTACAAAATTCAGCTAAACGAGTTAAACTAATTTCAAAACAAATTTCGGAAGAAAGACCAACACCAAAAAAAGATGAGTGTGGTAGACATCACAACCGACCGAACAAAGTTGCCCCAGAAATAGTACAATCGGTTCATGACCACATTAAAAGTATCCCTAAATATGTGAGTCATTATAGTAGGATATCTAATCCAAACAGAGTATACTTGAACCACGACCTTAGTATTTCAAGCCTTTATAAGGATTATTACATTGCATGGTGTAAACTGAATAATATTATTCCTGTTAATGCGGATCGCTACCGAGGAATCTTTAACTTGGAGTACAACATAGGGTTTAAGATGCCTAAAAGCGATACATGTCAAACATGTGATTCACTGAATCTTATGATAAGTTCAAATAAGGAAAATGAATTTGAGGCTAAAAATCTCCAAGTGAAATTACAGTTACATCAAACTCGCGCGCAACTCGCGCGCAGGCAATGCAACAAAACCTCAAAGACGAAATTAAAAATAATGAAAAGATTCAAGACACCGACATAATTTCATTTGACTTACAGCAGACATTACCCACGCCTTCATTGACTGTTGGCTTGGCATTTTACCTTAGGAAAGCGTGGACTTATAATCTTGGCATACATGACTGTGTATCTGGGCAAGGTCATATGTTTATGTGGACAGAGTCAGTTGCAAAAAGAGGAAGTTCCGAAATTGCTAGTGTACTTTTAAAATACCTCACAAGTAAACCAACCAGGTCTGAAAATCTTGTAGTCTTCACCGATAACTGTGAGGACCAAAACAAAAATTGGCTAATAATGGCACTATGGCTACAGTTAGTTAAAGAAAAAGTTTACAAAACTATAGAGCATCGTTTTCTTGTATCTGGGCACACTCATTTGCCTTCAGATAGAGACTTTGCTTTGATTGAAAAGCATAAAAAGTATGTTAAGTGTTTTCTCCAGAAGAATGGTTTGATATTGTAGTAAAATCAAACAGAAAAAAACCTTTTACAGTAGTAGAAATGTCTCAACAAGATTTTTATACTTTTGATGAGGTAATTATAACAAAAGAGAGTTTTACAACCGAGAAAAACCCAATCAAGTTTACAGACGTGCGCTGCTTTCGATTTGATATCGAACACCCAAATTCCATGTTTATCAAACACGCTTTAAATGGATGCTTTGAAGAGGTGAATGTTGGTAAAAGGGGTGTTAAGTTAGGTGACGAAATACTGGTAACCAAAATGTTAAAAAATATATGAAGGCCCAATAAAACTTAACATCAAAAAGGTTCAGGATTTGAAGAAATTTTTACAATACATTCCCCCCATGAACCAACAGTTTTATCTTAGTATTATTGAACATGCTTCCAGTAATATGGAACAAGACTCCGACCAAGTTAATGAAACAGAAGATATAGACGGGGATGCATAAACTGACATTATTTTTGATTAAAACATTTTTTGTGTATTTTTTACTTTTACTTTGGAATTTATATTCGTTTTGTTATTATCAAAAAGGTCATAAGCCACATTTATTTTTCATACTGGAGCCTTATTTATTGCTTATCCCGAGGGTTGGTAGGTCATGGAGGCCCTCACAACTCAAAGAGCACGAGTTCCCTGACCACCAACTCCCTATGGAGACACCCTATCAGCCATTGGGACGCGCCGTGTCGGGTAGGAAAACCCCTCTACGAAGACTTGTATGAGAGATCACTTCCAGCCTCCCTCATCCAACCCTCCGAAGCACGGCCCAGACTCACCTAAAACCAAACAACAAACTCATTTTTATAACGTTCGGAATATTGCGGAGACTTTTCTGGTAGCTCTGATCCGGTCAGTTTTTTATAACATGAACGTTTCCAGCTTTTGGTTTATTCAGACTCATCCTCAGCCTCAAATTTGTGGAAATATGCATATATTGCTCTTGGTTGTGACGTCGGAGAGTATGATTTCGGTACTGCACATGCGTCCAACTGACGAAGGTATACAATAGAACAGCTTATATTCTCTTATTCACTGGAGGCCTTCTACATGTTTCTCAGAATTTTTGGTTGATTCTGATTAATTGGACTTTGTGAAATAGTGTTTGTGTCCGTAATATTCTTAACTCATAGGAAGATACAAAATCTCACAAAGAGCTAACTGCAGAATACAAATTTTGAAAACGTCAGTGATTTAAATAGGCCAAGCAAAAGGTAGATATATTTGACAAAAATCTTAGAAGAAACCGTATTGTGCCATCATTGTGTAGTACAGGGTGTCTCATTATATTCTGACTGTTTTCAAGAGCTTATATCTTCGAAACGGTTCTAGATAATAAGATGCGGTTTCTACAGTTAGGTTTAAAATTACCGTGAGTTTTGTTGTGACACATTTATATAAATGGCGTACTTCCGGTTTGCCCGCTAGAAAAGTGGCGTATTTTCAGAATACAGTAGATGTAATTTTATAAATGGGACACCATGTATATTTGGCAATTTATTGAAAGACGCATATTTTTACTTTATAACGGTACTTTAAAGTTCAAAATCGGAGCACAGAAAGCGAAGTTACATAACTTTAACTAGGATACTGTAATGATTTAGATAAAAAGTTGGAACTTTATTAGCTGAAGTGAACTGTGAAAAACAAATAGAAACATGTTTCAGGGCACTTCTTGGTCTATACATTTGTGGAATCGAACCAAGTTGTCAAATGCTGCTGTCAGCATTTCAAGAGGAATATTTTCCATTACCTGCCGTATGTTATTTTTTAATTCCTCAATAGTAGCAGGCATCGGGTTGTGGACTCTATGTTTCACAAATCCCCATACAAAATCTGGGACAGTCAGGTCTGGCGAATTTGGAGGCCATTCTATTGGACCAGTCCTAGGTAACAATCCAATTATTTCCAAATTGTTGGTTAACAGATTTTCTTGCTATGTTGGAATAATGGGGTGGAGCCCCGTCTTGTTGAAAGCAAACATTTTGGTTCAAAATACCATCTTGCTCTAACTGATTCTAACACAATGTGACGTTCTGTCAATGATCGCAATATTTTTGTGATGTGACATATTAACGCCCCCTTGATTATTATTTATTAATAAGATATCTGAATCATTACAGTATCCCAGTTGAAGTTATCTAACTTCGCTTTCTGTGCACTGATTTTAAACTTTAAGGTACCGATAAAAAGTAGAAATATGCGTCTTTCAAGAAATGGCTTAATATACAGAGTGTCCCATTTAAAAAATTACATCTACTGTATTCTGAAAATACGCCACATTTCTAGCGGGTAAACCGGAAGTAAGCCATTTATATAAATGTGTCACACCAAAACTTACGGTAATTTTAAACTTTACTGTGGAAGCCGGATCTTATTATCAAGAACCGTTTCGAAGATATAAGCTCTTGAAAACAGTCAGAATATAATGAGACACCCAGTATAATTTTGATATGCTATGGCAATCTGAATGGTTTGTACAGATATTTGGCATACTTAGCCGACTTCGCATAATTTTATCACAGATCAATAGGATAATATAATTCTCAAAACCTACAAAACTGTAGTGACGCTGTCCAAAGTTCAAACAAACCGAAAAATAGCAACAAAACAAATAAAAGAAAAATTAATTTCTCGAAAATCCTAGAAAGCCCAAAAAATTACTCGAATTGGCATCACTGTTGTGGCAGGCGATCGATACACGAGCACACAGCTTGGAATTATTTTAGAAAATCCGGAGCTTTGGAATATGTTTCCAAGTTATAATTGATTTCAAAAAAATGTTCTCGGGAATTGGGTTCCTAAGACGCCACTTGATGATATTATCAAATAAAAAAAAATCAAGTTGAATTTCTGTTACTGCCCAAAAGTTCCCGTTATTATTGACATGTTCCAGCCCAACGCCAGTAAATCTGCCCGGAGCGTTACCCACCACTGCAGCCAAACTGCTGTTTGTCTTATATGCTGTAATGACTGTGTGTAGGCACAGGTCCGGAACCGTTTTGTGGAATCACAAAGGATTACATGAGAGGGGAAGTCGGCAACTGGCTAATTAAGGAACACAGGGACACCTCCATACTTAGAGTCTACTGAATAAGTTAGACAGGGAACTCTAGTCCAGGTTGTTGAAACTGGGTTAGAAAAATTCAAAGACAGTTAACGACTTGGTGACTGGACACTGTACCCTGAGGAAGCGTCTACACAGGATAAGCAAATTTAGTGAACCCATGTGCAGGAAATGTGAACTCTACGATGGAGCACCTATGAATGAATGTATTTATTTACAAACAACACATTTGCCTCAAAAAGGCGAATATTAGCTAGAAGTTACTCTTCAACTCTTAACCTTCAAGGGTCACAAAATATGAACAAAAAGTATATATATCATTCCAATGAACATTATAAATCAAATGTAGACTACAAAAAATAGTTTAATGTAAACCATTTTGTCGAAATCCAGGATTATTGTTTTTCAAACAGCATATTTTTGATCGTGTGCTTGGAGACCTACCTACTCCCTACTCACATACTCTGCTTCTGAAGGATTCAGACGGAAGCACTTTGGAGTGGAAATAACACTACCATCACAACTACTGAAGATCCCTCCTGATAAACGGGGTGGCTTATATAAAAGATACTGGAGCTTCTGGAATGGAAGTAGGTAGATAACATGGGTAATGGTACAAATATTCAGTTCAAGTGCCTGGGCTGTTCAGCACAACCCAAGCGTATGAATGAAAAAAGAAGAAGATTATGTTGAGAAGCTGCAAACAATGAATAATAATATTAAAATATTGAATTGACGCTGAATTTATTAAGTGATATCGGAAAATTATGAAAATTGATATGAATGAAGAGACAGTATAATTGCCGTTATTTATAGGTAAGTGTATACAGGGTGTCCGAAGATTTTTTTACAGGCTGTAACTCAGGAACAAACGAATAGGTTCATTTGAAAATTGGGTAATCTTTTTGGGACCAACAGTAATTTAATCCGAGATATACAGGGTATCTGTGACGTAATCATAGAAGCAGGGACATCGTCTGGAAGGAAAAAATTCAATGTAAGAGAATGATAGAACTTAGCTCAAATTAAACAGTGTATCATGGTGAGGGTACTCAGGTGGATAATTCTAAGAAATTTCAATTCATTGTTTATTTGCAACAAGCTTGTATTAACCTCACGCAAGGCCATTTTGAATATATTTTATAAAATCGCTGCGAAGCCGAAATGTTTCGATCATTGTTACAAATAAACATTAAACTGAAAATTTGGTGTAAGTAATTATCCACTACCCTCACTTGAATACACTGTTGAATTTGAAATAAAAAGCTCTTCTATTTGAGCTGAGTTTGACCCCTCCCTTCCATTGAATTTTTTTTTATAGTGATAACGTCCTTGCTTATATGATGACATCACAGATACCCTGTATACCTCGGATGAAATAACTGTAGGTGCCAGAATGATTACCCAATTTTCGAAAAAACCTTTTCATCAATTCCTGAGTTGCAGCCCGTAAAAAAAATCTTTGGCCACCCTGTATATTTTTCTTTTTTTCAAAGTTTCTGGCAAAAAATATTCCCCAAATAGAATTAATGCCGGATTGTGAAGGTCGAGTTCCAGAAATATTGTTTCGTACTTTATACCGCTAGTATAAAAAAGTGTTTCTTCCTAATGGATATTGATTTTTCACACAAGTCTGACAAATCAGTTCAAATCACTGAATGTCAGAAGATCATTCGGGCATCTAGAGAAAATTACACCCATAAAATTAGAGGGATTGGTAGATTTTTTATCTGTGAAGTTTAACATTGGTTTGGTGATTTTTTTAGGGTTTCGTATTAGTTGGGATAATGGAAAACGTATTTATCAATGATTGCGTGGAAATGTTCGGTTTTTCATATTAATTGAAAAATTTTAAGCTGATGAGAAGAAAGCGAAACAAAAATTTGTCTTCGATGAACATTTTGAATTGTTATTTTTTAACTTATATGGAATATCTTTTCTAAATAAAATTTCACCATATTATTGATGACCTTGTAGGTTTTTAAAATTGAGCAAAAAATAATAGTAGACGTTGTAAACGTCAACTACATTATTATTCATGTACAAACTGTCAAAACTAATACTAATTCCAAATAAGCAAAGAGGTTAAAAATGTGAAATGTAACAATTATTGAAAAAACAACGAATCAAAATCTTAATGTTAGATGGATATGGTGATCGCAAACGTCCACATGACAAAATAGTTCATGTTTTCAACGATTTAAATCCTAGACGCGCTCTTAGAAGTATATCTACAGGGACGGGATAAATGGTAAAATTTAATGGAACTGGTAGTGTTAGGTAGTATATTTCAAAAAGTGCGGCTAATTAAAATAAAACTTCGAGGACCGCTTGACATGGTAAAATACAACGTGCAAAGCAACGCAAGACGCAACATTTTTTGATCGAAAGCATGCGCACTTGAGACCCAGCTACTAAACGGTTTTGTGCCGTTTCTATTGCCTGCAAGGCGCAATTCTAGGAAGCAATCTAGTTTTCCTTGTGTTACCAACCAACTAACTATTTCCAATCGAATGATACCTATCAGCTGATTGTGGTAACTAACGTTCTATTATTTGTAATTTGATACTCGACATCGATTCACTTAGCTTTTTTGTCTGATATTTTTCCACTTTCGCCATCTTCATTTCAAGTGATGATAAATGTTCCAATAGATTATTTTTTGTTATTATACAAATTTTTTTCCACTTTTAGATAGAATTGCATGCAAAATTCATCATTTGCGAAATATTGACCTTGCAAGATATTGCAGCAATGTCAAGCGGCCTCAAATGTTCTATAAAATGTTCCAAAAACTCTTAACCTAAACCTGGTATCCAGTGATGACGCCACATTTTGCTTGAATGGTTCTGTTAACAGACTTTCTTGCCTGTACTGGCCGAATTGTAATCAGCACTGGTTTAAGGAGGTTTGGCAACAGCATCGACACACAAACAGTAAGGGGGGGTTTAGTGGAAAAAATAATATTGGATTTACCATTCCTCTCAGCTCACCAGTACTATATGTCTTGATTTCCTCCAAATTTAAGCATACCTGGAATAAATTAATTATTTTTTAATATAAAATTATTTTCCCATTATAGTTGTGAAGTTGACAATTATTGTTTCCTCAAGCCAACTTAGAAGTTTAGTTTTTCTATTAGTGGTTAATAATTTTTCCTGTAACCTAGATCAAAAATGGACAAATTGAAATATTTTGAGGATGCATAGATAGTGGTCCAAAAAAAACTTGTGCAACATAATCTTGTATACCCAGGTCTTTAACATATTTGCTGATTGAAATCACCTATCAAGATGGAATTATTTGAATGAAAATGCGATTAGTATTGAAATCGCGCTTAACCGAAAATTACTGATGACATGTGGAGTACGTTCATAATTCATGGTAGGTATAGGCGAGGAGCGAAAACAGACAGTATACTTGTCAGTCAGACGACGGAGTAAGCGTTTTTCGTGGTGCATTTGTGAACGCTGTGGTGTAGTATGTGGAGTATATATTAAATGTTTTATGAACGCTCACTTTGTACTTAGGGTGTTTTGTTGTGAACGAATTACCGCTGTAGTTTATTTTTTTTTTCAATTGCGCACGTGCTCAAAGTTCAAAGTAAAACATAACATAATGTTTTGATGTGGTTATATAATTGATTTCGTTAATCCGTTGCACTTGATATTGATGGTTATAAACTATATGTATAAAAAATGGTACTTTATTGCTGTGTGTTCAAATTGTATTGGTAAATGAAGGAGTTCATATACACCGTTCTCCCATTGAAGATGCTTTGGTAAGTAATATTTCAGCATTGAAATAGTGTATAATGTTAATTCTTCTCAATTTTTGTACTTAATTTGGCTAGTAGTGGAAAAAGTTGTATATACACCACAGTGGTGAGGACATTATTTTATAAGCCTCGCCCTACTCTGCTCAGGGAGTGCCTCTCTCGAAATAATTTTGGTGCTCGGTTA
This sequence comes from Galerucella calmariensis, assembly GCA_910591675.1. NCBI lineage: Eukaryota > Metazoa > Arthropoda > Insecta > Coleoptera > Chrysomelidae > Galerucella > Galerucella calmariensis. Next base: position 36,041 of record CAJUYG010001961.1, read on the forward strand.
TTCATACATAATTGAAATACGTAGAAGACAAAACACCACTTGCAAAGCCTAGAAGGCTTGTTTGAAAGAATAAAATATTTATAATAGGTATAAAACTTGTAGTAGGTGAGAAATAGATGTTAACAAGTGATAAATAATTGATAAAAACTTATACTATAATAATTAAAAATCAATAAAATAGAAAGTGATATAAGCATAATTAGTGATTATTTCCGATGAGAAAGGTTGTGAATGGAGCGTTTTCTTGTTTTGGTATTATATTCATGCAGTTTCCAAATTAGTTTCTTTACTGAAGATTCACATTCAATTTGCTGGGGTGTAGCATTACCTATATAGTTAAGGTCCAAGAAATAAAAAGCTTCTTGGTCCAGCTGAACGTATACTCTAGAAAATATAGCGCATCTCCTTTTCATTGAAGAGGCGTTAGGCAATATGTCAATACACCTTCACCTCAGAGATGGATTAGCCGAGGAAGTGAAATTCAGTGGTCAGTTAGATCCTCCGATGTGAGGATGATAAAATGATCCTATTTGTAGCTTCGGATAGAGATAGTATCGTTATCATGAAACAAATGATCACTCACACTTGAGCACTCATTGCGATGAAGTATGCAATCTAAATGTATCTTTAGTTCATAATCTTTTGTAACATCCAATTTTCCATAAAGTTCCAACTAACGTTCTCGATTTATTTATTATAATTCCCAAAGAGAGTGATACGTTGATATTATTTGGGAAAGAGAAAAAAATGGCTCACTGTTAATACATCATCCCACCTAGGTTGCTATTTCATAAATTGAAGATGGAGTCTATACACTGAGCGCTGACGTCGAAAACATTTGACATCTGATCTCAAATATGCAGACTATAATTCGATTTATAGTCCTAAAGTTACAGCTTTCCCTTCATCCATTTAAAAATGAATCCTCTGGTGCCAGACTTTTCAGCGACGCTTTGTATGAAAATGATTGTTTATTTCCGTATCTCCATTTGATTACAACATCATTTTGTCAACTTATCGCTTGTACGCGGAAAGGATATAGGATACTTTTTATCTCATTCTCATCTTAGTGAGCCCTTCATTTTCCTAAATGCAACTTAAGCCGTTCTTGAGTTGCTGAACATTCAAAATGTTGGTCATGTAATCACCTGCATTTGAAAAAATGGTCATTTGTGCATTCACAACGGAACGTTCTATTTTGTCACTTTGTGAGCACGGAAATTTATCGAAAGCTGCAAAGAGCTGTTGATTGTTGACAATTTCCATTCACCATAGATGCATTACAGAATTTCCAGGGGAGGTTCAATTATTTTGTCCCTATGACTGCCTATTTTTTGTTCATTGAACCCAGATATCATTCAAAATGCTTTGCTGCACAATTCCTTGCAGCTTTCTTGCTTTAATATAATCGTCGAAAAGCCATGCCAGAAATCTCTGCGTTCGTATTCATACGACTTTCAAAATTTAAAATTCCTCGGCCAACTAGATAAACGGAGCTGATGGATATTGATTGTTGTCTATTTCACCAAAAATCAATCTTGAGTAAGTTTCAGCTTGAAATCAGTTCTAAAACTGCAAACAATGGAAGGCAAATGGAACATGTCATCGCACGTTACTAAACGGAGAAGGAGATATTTCACTTGTATTTCATTCCATACACTTTAGTGTAATTTGTTATTGGATTGGAATTTTTAGAGTCCATAATCATCTTTACAAGGACTAACAGTACTTTTTATTGCATTTATCTCTTCAATAGTCCACACTGAATCTATTTTTTTGAAATACTCCAACGATCGTTTAATAAAATATTGTTTCAAATTACATGCTGAAAATCAATATAAGTATGGGAATATGCAGGTGAAATTTTCCAGGATACTATTAAATTAGTATAGTTCGAAAACTGAAAGCTAGAATGAAGAAGTCAATATTATCTAATCAATTTAATGTGCGGTAGGTAATATAAATCGATATTTCTTTATTACGGAAGTACTCTTGAGTAGTCTCCATGTGATTCCGGTGTTCTTCCACCCGACCTTAGGAGAGCTTCTCAAATAACAATATACCTATGCTTCAAAGATTCGCTGGGAAACCTCTGATCGTCTGTCTTTTTCTCTCTCACCAGAGCTCAGACGGACATTCCCACTTACACAGTGGCCTATGGCTTGTTGCCTCTATTTGTATTACCTCTATGCTTTTTTGTACAATAATAAATTCACATCAAGACATACAAGAGCAAGAGTGAGAAATATTGAAGGCTGCACAAAACTCAGTAACCGCTTTTGACAAACAGGTTCCATGGACTTTTTTCATCCCAGAAGTTAATAACAAATTGATATCCTGGGAAAAAGAAAATATACCTGCTTCAACGTATAGAGCACCATTTTGGGTGGAATTAGAATCCCATATTATCAACACTGAGGGATTAGAGTGGAACTGGTTTAGTAATAATCGTCAATAACGGTATTTATCGATGGTCTCTACATAACTCAGTGTAAGTGTTCAGTGTCCACATCTGAAATGTATGCTATTTCACAGGATTTTACTGGGAATGAGAAAGCCGACTCTGCTGAAAAACAAGCCACATAATGTCCAGTAGATAACGATACACCTAGGCATTATAGTGTCTTGAAAATCAATATTTCAGACATGTTATACGAAATATGTCAACAAAGATGGCCACAATATAATGGCCAGCTTAAGGCTATTGAGTTTACCATAAATGAATGGTTTGACCGAACAAATTTAACAAGAAACGAGCAGGTAATGTTGCAGTTTGAGAATTGGTCATATTCAACTGGCTTATTCACATCTCTCCTATGCATGTTATGATAAATATGGCAACAAAGATGGCCACAATGTGATGGCCACATTAAGCTAACACATAAATGGTTCAACTCATCATAATCAACAAGACACGAGCAGGTAATATTGCATATTGAGGATTGGACATATTCACCTGGCTCATTCACATCTCTCTTATGCCTGATGCCCCCATAGTAATTATAGGTTATTCACGAAACATATTTTGCTCCAAATATTCCCAAAGCCATCGAACGCTTCTGAAGACACTTTACTGTAGAGAAAGTAGATTGAAAACATTAACTTATCTTGAAGCTGTCCACATAACTAGTCCTATATAGATATGGTGGCTGCAGCTAATAATCCTAGCAATCAATGCTGCATGAATGAAATCAATTAATTCCAATATAATCATCAACTTTATTGTATTACATGAAAACCAAAATTTAAAATTTTTTTCTTATAAAAAGAAATTATTGGAACGTTATAACTTGGGAATTGGGAGTTATCGCCTCCAGATTTTATAATTAGAATGGGTCATTACATTGCATTCAAATTAGAGAATATCTTTGAACATTTTCTATCGAGAAGTACATAAGCTTCTGGGATACAATAGGAGATCAATGGTAATTAGTTTTCAACACAATGCACGGAATTAACGACAACTTCGACCATTTGCCTAATCTGCGTTCCGTAATTTCCATATTCAGGATTTTGTATCTTCCAAAGGAAATTCTGCCAATTTTTCGTGCCGCATCTCCGAAATCGCTTTTGTGACTATCAGTACCGGCTTTGTTGGAAAAACTATTTGTCTTTATACTGTCACTCCAAGCTTAACACCAAAATATGCAATAAAAAATCGAATGTATAGAATATTGGTTACCATTTCCAAGATGCGGAGAATGAATATGAAATTATTCCAGCACCATGACAGTCGCAACGTCTTATAATAAAAGACAGAAGATCAGGATGTTGATGTTCTTTAGCTATTTACGCCCTTTTCTTGGTGTTCTAGATTTCTTGTAACAGCCTCATGCTTTTAAGATTATAAGTATAAGTATAAGATTATAAGTATTCCAACTATTGAATTTTTTTCAACATTTTCTTATATAATACATAACTGACAATCATATTTTACATAATTGCCGAAACTTCCTGCTTCTCCAAGTATATGATATTTGTCTTACATCCTTATGACATACTTTAGCATGCATTGTCTAATATTGAATTAATTCAATGAAAACTTTTGAAACATGTTTATGAGATTGTGATAAAATTACGTATTTTTCTCTTAAAAAATACAGAGTTTGAATATTTCATTTTTATCGCGCTACCTCCAATTTGATCCTTGGAGAAATAGCAGCCCTCATTCATGTTCAATTCGTATCTCTTTTAGACGTTGGGCACAAGCTCCTAAAGCATTTCATGAACATTTTTAATTCATTTTTTTCTTTGTTCGTTGAGAATTCTTATTTTTTCCACAATAACTTCCACAGCACCACGCACTATCGTATTCGGAGCCGTTTTGAGTTTTGATAAGTAACCTTTCCAATGTGTGAATGAAACAAGTTAACTTGCGGTAAGTACTTTCCACCAGTGAACTTTTTATGTATAAATGAGCCTAGCGCAGTCTAGACGTAGGCATCGCTTAGATACGGTTCAATCTTCTGATAGTACTATTCTCTTCTGTTCAAGGTGGTTGTCTTGGTACAATATCATTTGAAATTTTTGGCTCATATCCATGGTAACAGTTGAGTGGCTTGTAGTGCCATGGTTTCCGTCACAGATAAATACTATCAACAATACTATCTACAAACTGCAATCCGTAAAGGTAGGTTAGGTTAGGTTTGTGGTGAGTGGGTATCCGTAAAGGTAACTCGTGCTTACTTTTCATTCAAATTCACCAATCAAACTGTAATACTATACCTACTTGGGTCCAGTACTGCAGGCTTTTGTTCGATATGCTGCTATGCACATTAATCATATTGTTTCGCGATTACATGTTGAGAATAAATAACTATATTATTCTCATTTCAGAATTAATCAATCAATTAACAGCTCGTTTTTGCCTGGAAATGAGAAAAACTTCAAATGAATTCCACGAGAATAACATTCTTATTAAATATTATTGGGAAATTTGAAAATTTGTGCCAAAAACCCCATCCCACGACAACTACCTCCATCCACACACCCTTTTATTCTCTCAACCCCTTTTGCATGAATCCTATACCAGCATTGTTATTAGCTGTAGCCTCATGAATGCTTGGCCTTGGAAACATCTTATTTAACAATATAGTGATACAATGAGAAATTAAAAAAGTCTCACCCTTTGGAAACAATTCATATATGTAAAGTGAAAAGTGAAGGGTGATACATTTCTCCAGTGGAATGGGAAAAGACCCACATCTGTGGATAACACAGACACACAAATCCTTATAGCTCGTTAATTTGACTTGAAACACTTTTTTAATGATTATTATAGTATACTTTGGCAAGTTTATTTGAAACCGTGAAAGGAATGCAGTCGAAAACATTCGACGTTGCCACGTTTAACTATGACAAAACTGAGGTTCTAACTATGTAGTGATAATAATTAAAAAAAGGGTCTTTTTATAATTAACAATATTAAAAATATGATTAAACGTTAATTTTATAATTTGCTTGTTTCCTTGGATTTATTCTATTAACATTATTTTTTCAATTTATGAATATTTAAAGATGAACACTTTCCAAATTTGTTATGGGATTTTTGAAGCTCTGGCAACGTTGTACGAAAACCATAATGACCACACCCTCCGAATTACATAATTGGTGATTTGTATCGACCAGCTGACTTCTTTTTGGCAAGCGCGTGCGTAAGATCTTTCCTCTCACTTCGTCAATTGACTGATATTGATTTATCCAGTGGCGTTGGTATTGTCAGTTACCTTTGTATTTTCAGTTTTACTTAGTAAAATACGTACCGTACGCCATTTGTACGTTTGACAGATAGGCGCCATGTTTTTCCTCGCCTCTTACCGATGCCGCATAGCTTCAGATAAACTTGCCAAACTATAGTTAGTGAGTGAGTGCCGCTAAAAGATAATAAAATATTTGTTTGCCATTTACGCTACTGAAATTAGAATCGTAGCGACAGATCGACGAAAATTGGAACTACTCTTTAAGCCATTCGCGAATTGTTCATATTGCTCAAAAGTGCAGATACCTGCCAGACACCGGAATAGAAATAAAAGTTTATGTTCACGACAATTCTCAATATTACTCAATTGTTCCTTATGTATTGGTTCTGTTAGGGTCACGAATATTCATCATCTGGGACCCTATTCTCAAACCGTGACATATTTTGTCGCATGCGAGAAATCCTCTTTGTCGAATAAAATCTGAATATTCTTATTCTCAAGTATCGCCTTCGCAAATTTTTGATAGACAAATTGTAGAATGGTCAAAGGCAGTCGACAATTTATGTCGAATGCGAGAATTTCATTACTTGCGAAATTTATAGGGTAACGTTATACATGTCAAAAGTGGAAACACTCAAAACATTGTTTAATACTTTTGTTAGGTTCTGTTTCAGAAATAGAGAGCTATTCATTATTCTAGAACCCTTAATAGAACAAGGGAATCGTGCAAGTGCATTATCTCTTGAAAATTTTCCAGATAAAAGAGGATCATTTTCTTTTTCTTGCATTAAATTTATTAATGTTCGTTTTTGGTTTTGGGTGCAATAATTTTTTTTGGTTTCACTTTCCATGTTTATCTTGTTATTCTTGTTCTACATTCGAGTAAGTACATTGTACATTCTAACTTCTAACAAATAACCAAATCATTACTGTCATCACAGATCATATAACTACTACTGTCATTTTTACAAGAGAAGTGGCATGGAACACGATATAATATCGAAATTTCGGTGTTGCCAGTTCATGTTATTCGACAAAATTTATCTCATGTCATGCGACTAAGATGTCGAACCCATTTGAGAATGCCAGATGCCAATGTTGTGCGACAATTTCTATCAACATATGTCGAATACGACAAATGTCAATCGACATTCGAAAATAGGCCCCCTGCAACATTTATATAAGGTCTGTTCCAACCGCAATCAGAAACTGTCAGAAACGATCAGAGAATAGTCGACCATCGCAGTCAGTGATAGGAATTACGCGAACGTAAACTCGTTGTTTGCCGTGACCAGTTATTCTCTGATCGTTTCTTACAGTTTCTGACTGCGGTTGGAACAGACCTATATAAACTCAAGTCATCTAGTCATAAGTTTACAGTGTCACAGCGGCCATGTCACGATAACACTAGGTGGTGATACATGATTTGGAACAATTTCCCAAAAATAGTGAATATCATTGTTTTAAACAATAAAGAGTTGTTTCTTATGGTTGACGATAGAATTTCTTCTGTCAAATCGACCAAAAAACAGCAAAGAAGGGACAAGAAATAATTTTCAAAGAACGTTTCAATCCGGTACTGATAAATTTATAGCAAAGATATCCGCATTTTAATGGGGATCTATTGCGGGTAACTACACCGTTCACAACGGCGAGTGGTTATCTGGTGACTTTATGCAGTGAATTTTAATTGGTGGATTGTAAAAACAGATTCATGATTTTCGGAAAAATCATTTTGGAATATTCATGTAAGGATTATGGGTGATTAACTAATGACAAAAAGCGTTGATATCCTGTATAAAATGAATCCATTAATTTGTTTTCGAACTTTCAATAAATGTGTGTATACTTCTTTTGCGTTTTGTTTTGTTTGATTTGTTTGTTTTGAATATTTGAGCGATACTCCTGTCCACCAAATCGATTGGAATTGACCTTCACCTCATTTACATTCCTAGTAGATAAATCTTTAAAGACTCTCCCTCCTAAAATTTCAACTCAATATTTAGTTTTGTGGTTTCTACGATTTTTTTTTATGTTAGTAGAAGTATCTTCTCAATGTGTTTTATTGATTGTTTTTGGAAATTGGACTATATTTTATATTTTCATGATCCAGAAACATGTGTAGCTTACATTGTAGCAGAATATAGTCACATTTATGTAATTGTGGTGATATGTCGCCACCCTTCTACTAATGTATCACCTCCTCAGACCTATTTAACCAGATAATTTCAGGATGTTGGATGTAGGATGTTCAGGATGTTACGTGTGTGTCTTCCTTATATTTATCAGTCTACAAACCATCATATTCCAACGAAGTCAACTGCTATTTTTATTATTTGATGAACAGAATGTGGAGACTATGTTTTTTTTTGTTTATAACATATGCATTTCCAAGTGAAAGCTTATTTTGGTCGATATTTTCCCAAGTTTCGCTATATTACAGAACAAGATTATGGTATTCTTTGGAGTCCGAACTTTTGTTCACTTCTCGCTTGTGATATACCCAAGCCTCAAATGTTATTCTAGAATAATTTCAACATATAGTTGCATTTTTTATATACTCACTTATCCCAAAATTATGAACAAATTTGACACAAACTACTTATTATAATTATACATTTTTTCACAATAATGTGACATTTGGTTATTATTTCACCATGGCCTGTGGCCAATGATGATTTGATATGTAGACATGTCTTAATCCCTCATTGGCCACGACAACTGCGAGCTGTACGATAATGTTTTTTTATGATTTGTACTTCCATTTAAAGATACAGTTCACATTTGAGAATCTATACAAGTCATAGGGAATTACAAATTGATAGATAGTATCATGTTTGAAATATCTACAGCTGATTCCAATAATCTTATTATCTACATCTTTGATATACTAATATGCTAATGCTTCTTCCCTGTTAATTTTCTCAACCCAATAGTAATTTATCATTCGTACATTCGCTGTTGATTCTCTTCTCCTGAATACTTCACAAGTGATAAAATTAATTTTTTATTTTGTTTTTTTCTCACCCTTCCCATTATATGAAGCTCAACTGCAATTATCACTTATATTTAACTTCACTATTATTGTATAACGGTTAACTACTATCAATGCTTCTACTTACCTTCATTTGGTCTGTCATTGAACATCTACTCTGATCTAAATGCGAGTTCCACAAATGAAACAATTCTAGTATCTCTCTTTTAAGTAGTGTTCATATTATCCTTGTTGTACT
>CAJUYG010001962.1:0-12082 GCA_910591675.1 Galerucella calmariensis
TCTCAAGCAGCAATTGTTGTTGCAGTACATTTAGTAAGTTCTGGAATAATCTAGGCAAACTGCCGTGATTATCATTCCAATTAGTATGTATAACAGTATAACTATTTACCTGAAACGTTGCTCTGGACATTCTAAAGTGATTATGAAAATCACCAGGGCTGTAATTTGGTATAACATTTTCATAATAATCTTCATTTCGAACAGGAACTACTTTGTCAGGTTCCAATATATCGAATGCCGGAACTAAATTACCTACAACAGCCCCTATCGGGTCAAAATTGAATTCATCATTCATCAATTCCAATAAACTTACCCGCTGAATGTTCTCCATTCTAGACTGAGGTTATGTGATTTGTCAAGTCAACAACAACAGATGTCAAATATTAACGCTGAAATTCAGCAATGCGTTCACCTACTGTTTAGAGCTTCAAGTCAGCTGCTGAAGTCGGGTGAACGCACCCATTATATCTGTGGTAAGAAGCCACAACTTGATACGTCTACTTTTTATCAAAATTAAGGTATCAACACCACTGTGTTAGTCTCGTCGAGATCTACAAGATGGTATAACTTGATAATTCGAATTCCTAATAATAACGGTCATAGAAGGGATACCCAATCCTGATATGTTTAAAGTGGATATAACAGACGAGGTAAAAACTTGATAAATTGACATAACAATGTATGCCTCTAACTAAATGGTTTTAAAAAAGATGTCACTACTTGGTAATTTAATTTTTTGATTACAGATGAAACTGCAGATATCTCTAATATGGAAGTAATAACAGGTAATCGGTTAGAGAACCAGGATGTTTCTCAACAGATTGCAGATGCTGTCAATTTAGGACAAACACAGACACTCTCTGTTGCGTATGTTGGGGGATATATCATAAAAAAATTTTAGAACAAACTAATTGTGCAGAATGTTCAAAAAATTTGTTGGGTTCATCAGATGCACCTTACAATTTATTTATAGGTTTTAAAGAGTGGTCGGATGTAACAGAAAAGCTGATATATCCAGCTGAACATCCAGTAGTAGCTGTTGGGTGTGCAATCACTTTGTTGGAAGACTTTTTAGAAAAAAACTGCACAAGTTCCAATTTAAGCCGGGCAATTGAGAACCATCTCAACTTAAATGTTAATTTTAGTTGGATTAGCTGCCTTGAGCATACAATTCTTATCAAAAATGCTATCATTAGAGGAGTTTGGAAAATAGGCATTCCCTGGTGGTGCAAGAAAAAATGCGTGAACAAAGAGAGCAAAAACAGCATACACATGCTAAAAAATTGCAAAAGTTCGAGCACTCATAAAACAATAAATTGAAAGAGAAAGATGTGTTTACATTTACATTATAATAATGACTTGAATTGTATTTTTTTAAATAAAATATTTTGTTGTCTTTATTATATCTTATTTATTATGTATAACCATAAAAATATTTTTTATTTAAATAAACATTAATTATAGGAGCAAGTAGACAAATGACTTATAATCAATTTCTTTGGACCAGATATAATTCTACACATGACTAAAATATTTCATTGGAATCGAAAACATAAATCAGTAGCTTGCCTGTGAAACATAACAAGTCTACAATTGTCTGAAATATAGAGTTAGAGTTACAGTATATTGTATATAAATATACTCTATTCTATTTTTAGTACTAGAATCGAGACCTTACTCAATTCCTGATAATTGTGGAGTTGTTGAGTTTTGCTAACAAGCAACTGAAGTTTGAACGGGAGTCTACAATACCTGGCGCAATATTTGAATTTTCCCGCCACACTTTCAAATTTCCGAAGAGGACACGAATAATGCTGAAGCTATGCAACTTCACTACGTGTCATAAAACTAAAGTCTGGGTTGTTAGTTATATGCTGCACGCCCTCTACAGATGGCTTTCGTAACAGTTCGCCAGTGCAGTTTTCACCGATCAAAATTTCATCATTGAGTTACTCGTCTTGTTGGTTGTCTCTGTGGTCAGTATGCAACAAGTGTTAGTGCGGAGTAGTCACCTTGTGCGCTCTTTACATTTCGCTTCAGGAGAAATTTCGGTCTGGTAGATCAACGTCACTGTTTGTGTTATAATACTGTAAATTGTAAGGAAAACTGCTAATCGATTTTGCTGGTAAGAATTTATTGGAATTTGACTGTTATGACAGTACATAAATCCTTTTATAATGGAGTGGAGAAATCAGAAACTAGGCAACGATAGAGACCACCACGCCTGCAAATATATTCCACCATTGCATCAGCTGGAAGTGTTCGGAGTAATTTACTTGTTTTTAGTGATTTATTTATTGATTTATTATTTAAAATAAATGACTCTTTGATCTCAGTAGGTGAGGGTAACAGTGGATCTCGAAAAAGACAACGGAAACCTACTAAAAGGGAGCGGGAACGGCGTGAAAGGTAAGACAATACACTGTGTTATCTTTTACTGCCTTTCTTATACTGGTAATTCACTAATTATAGATACAAGAAGCCAAACTTCGGTGAGTCTGTCATAAAAAAAACTAAGTATGAGTGTGCAAAAGTAACTAGGTTAGAGATAGAGCATTGTAGAAATGGGATTTATGTAGAATCTGAGAAAATTGCACAAGATATTCAAATTTGCCATCACATAGTTCCAGTAGTTCCAAAAAGAAGAAGGCCCAAGAAACCAAATCCGACTAAGAAACATAACGTTTCCGTGGAGTATATTGTAAGTTTTAGGTTATAGTATACACCAGGGAAATGGGAGAATGTATTCAAAATACAAAAATATTTTTTAAATGTGTAATTAGGAGTTGAAGGGCAGAAAAATTGTTGACAGTGATACGGTTTACGCGTGTTCTTGATTAGTTTCGATTTCAAAACACTTTTTGTGGGGTCTTTGCGCTCATGAATTGGCAGAGTATTTTTATTTGGAAAAGCTAATTTAACTGACCTATTCGTATATTGAAGTGAATTATCCATTGTTTATTTCAATAACAATTTTTAGATAACAAATCCATTTGGCCACAGATTTAAAAAAGTTTGTCAAGGGTTTTTCTTGTCGGTCGCTAAACTGAGCAAAAGTAGGATCCTGAAAATGGCATAGTGTTTGAAGCGCGGTGGTGTACCCAAAGAATCACGTGGAGGTGATCAAGTATCCCATAACTGCAAAGTAGCAAAGAAAAAGTACCCACGTTTTTGAATGGATTGAAAGGCCAAGAAAGCCACTAAGGACGTACGAAATCGAAGAGAATATACCTTAATAGTAATTTATCCATGAATAAATTGTACAGGGAATACAGAAGTAACCCTCAAGAGACAAAATGCCCAAAAGTGTCAATGTTAACATTTCACAGAATATTTTCTAATGAATGTAATATTGGCTTCAAGTCACCCGCGACGGATGTATGTGGTATGTGTGAACGCCTAAAAAATAGCATTCGGAGGAAAATGATCCTAGCAAAAAAAGCAAATTGATCATGGAAAAAAGAATTCACAAACTTGAAGCAAAAACGTTTTATGAATTTCAAAACTTATTGTTTTGACATGCAGCAAGTTCAACCTCTGCCAAAAAGTGCAGTAGGTGAAGCATTCTATTTGAGACAAATTGGATACTACACATTCTGTATTGTCGAAAATAATGGAAGGAATCCCGTTTTCTATACTTGGACAGAGGACCAAGCCGGCACAGAAGTTGGCTCAGCACTACTTAGTTTTTTAGAAAACGTTTAAATTGAGGAGGACATAGTAGAGTTGCTTTTATTTTGTGACGGCTGCGGTGGTCAAAATAAGAATGCCCATATTATCCATACATTATTATTTTGGCCACAACAAAATACAAAAAATATGAAATCTATTACTCCCATATTTCCTGTCAGGGACCAGTTTCCTAACAGTGGATAGAGTATTCGGTATGGCAGAAAAAATGTTGCGAAAAGAGGCCAGTATTAAAAATAAAGAGCAGTACCAAGCACTGTACAAAGAAATAGGAAAAACGAGGGTGTTGGGTGTTGATTGGATGCTTTATAACATCAAAGGGCTGGAAGAGATTTATAAAAAACTTCCAGGCATTAGTGCCATGAAAAAAATTCACCTAAGATTAATGACTGAAAAAAACAATACTGTTGTTCAGTGTCGTGGTCTACTTAATTACAGATTTGAATCCTCCACTGAGATATTTCAAAATCTCGGCAAGCGAGGACGTTCTTTGAAAAATTATGAATTGGAACAGCTACCTTCAGTACGCCACTTACCATCAGAAAAAGTCGCTAATGTTGAAAGTCTTTTGAAGGCGGAATTTAATTATGACTGGCGGGCAGATCCTGAACTAGCTTGGTATAAGAATATCATTGATGGCAATATAATTGGAAACGTCGGCTAATGGAGTCTCTCCCCGGTCATAAGCAAACAAAAAAAAATATTGGAAACGCTACACAGAAGATGACGTTGAAGATGGAGAACAGGAAAGAGGTTGTGACTGTTTATGTGAAGAAGATCCTGCGCTCCACCTTCAATGTTCATGACATTTTCCCAAGTAGGAATACAAGTTTTTGTTCATTTGTAACGTTTCTCTAAGGTGATTAAAAAAATATATTTCTGCTTGAAACGGCTTTTATTATATTATGTCAATCAAAAGATCAAGACCAACCGGCTGGTCAAGCAAAACGATACAAATCCTCACATTTCTAGCAAAAGTAAACAAATCCATATCATTATATCGTAAAACTCCTTTAATATTTTAGCAAAAATAAATAAAAATTGTAGCATATTTCATATTTTTTTAAAAAATTTAGCAAAAATAAAACCCCAAATTTTTCCAAAATTGTGGCTACAGCAAAAAATATCGTTTTATGAAGATACATTTCAAATGGATTTGTTTACTTTTGCGTGGATGCTCCTCATTTATTCCCGATATCACCTCCATGTTTGGTTTGAAATATTGAGGAGTGCCAGGCGTCTAGCCAGGGCTCTTTGATATTTTAATTCGAGGACGTAAACCCCATTCTAATTGGAATATTGAAGAGTGTCAGTCGTCTAGCCAGGGCTCTTTGGTATTGTAGTTAAAGGGCTCTCTTGTATTTTGATGCGAGGACCGAAACCCTATCGTATTTTCCTTTCCGATTCCTCAAACACTGTATGATTAACCTTGCTGCTTTGTTCGGGTCTTTTTCGACCCAAATGAAAATTGTTTCTTCAGTTTTGCTTAGCGAGTTTGTCTTACGGTTTTAAGATTTACTGACTTTGTTTTTTACAGTAACATGTGCATTTTTGCGTTTTATACATCTAGTTGCCCCCTATTCTTCGTATAAAAGTTTGCACACGTATGGTGTTTGGGTCACTTTTGTCCCAAATGCAAAATTAGCGTGATAAATTGGAACTTGCATCTCGAATAAGTCATTTAACCCCCACTTATTTACAAAAATGGTGGGGAACAATCTGTTGCAGCGCTGCGTAAGACAAACTCGCTAAGCAAAACTAAAGAAACAATTTTCATTTGGGTCGAAAAAGACCCGAACAACGCAGCAAGGTTAAAATAGGTTGATATTCAGATGCATGTACAATAGAGGTATGTCATTTTGTAAAGAAAAAAAATAAAACTTTGTTTTTTATACAGTTGGCCATTACAAATAAATATTATTATTGAGAAGTTTAAATAAAGTCAGTTACAACAACAGTATTGTGACGTTTTTTTAGATGTGGGTCTTTTTTGACCCAAGCATCTTATGTGTGTAGTTAGATTGAACGACGCAGCAAGGTTAATGTTCATACTACAAACCAGGTTTATCAAAAGTGATCAAATATTGTGCTAGCATTAACATATAGTCCGCTTTATTTGTTAAATTATTAACCTGTTTACTGAAAAGACCCCTAAAAGATAATATTGCTTCTACCGTTTTCAAAACATTGCTTATGATTGTGCTTATAAACCTCTCTCTCGCTTATGTCCTGCCCGCTTCGTCTCTAATAAACGCATGGTGATTGTGTAAATAGTAGATAGTTAACTTAAATTTCTGTGCTTCTGGATACCAGGGTACTGTTTTCTTTTGCGTAGGATATAGTTTTTTTGTAACGGCCTGATTAATCAGCTCCAGCTCCTGTATAAATTGTTGAATATAACCATCCCGATAATTTGTGTTTTACTGACCTACTAGGCTACGTTCATAAACTTACTCCAGTGAGTAGAGAAGAGTATGATCACGTGATTAGAAAATTATGTTTGTTGATTACTCGGAGTAACCGTTCAGAGGCTACACCGGCCGGAGACAAATCAAATGTCATTTTGTTGTGTATATAAATTTGGGGTTATATTTTTCATTTCAAAAATAGAAATTAATTAGCCATGGATGAGTTGGATATTAATAATATCAATATTATCAATAAAAATAACCTGGCCACTAATCTGAACTGAGCTACTGTATACCAAACTGTCATAACTGTCAGAGTATATTATACTCCATTAAAAAGCGTAGTATGCAGAGTTTACTCCGGGTAGGTTTCTGAACGTTCATATAAGCATACTCTATACTGGTAGAGTAAATTTATGAACGCTTCGGAGTAAACTATCTTTACTCTGAGTAAGTTTATGAACGTAGCCCTATAGACTAGAGCTCTAAGGTAGAGTAGTTGTGTTGCTGCATGAATTTAGCTTCCCCATAGTGTGGGCCAGGAGAATAACTTTTATTTCAGGACCAGTAAGAGCGTTTTCAAGACATCACCCGACCGGATGGGATACAACTGGAACGTACCGTACCTCCATCTGAGGCTACCTGGAACTCTTGACGGTTGAGGTCAAGGGGGCCGTGGAGTCAACCACGATAAAAATCTGGCGCCCGAGAAAGTTTAAGGTTTCAGAGGTGTCAAAAGTGACGTACCAAGTTGGCAAGAGCCAAGTAAGGAGCGAAAGCCCGTCACAAAACCCTATTCACGATTATTCGATTCGTCTACTACATTTTGTCCAGCGTTGCCAGGTGGCGCGACTATCTTTGAACTATTATTAGTTCTAATGTACTGTTAGTAGGTTTTAATTTGAAAATATAAACTGATATAAGCACAACCTCCATCTGATCCAGCATCAATGTTTTTTGATTGGATATTAAGATGTGTTGTGAGGAAGAGTTCGATTTTAGTTCCTTTCATATAATTTATTGAAAAGAAAATGTTGTGTGAGGCACAAAAAACAATAATAATAAACTTAATGAATCAACATGAAGAGTTGCGCAAAGGACAATTCACCGCAAGCTTTTCATATAAAAAAGACCAACAACTTTGGGAAGAAGTCACTGTGAAATTGAATAGCGTCCCAAATGGTCAATTCAAGGATTAAAAAAATGGAGGAAAGTAAGCACATTTTGTTTTGTACGTATGTATGTAAATACATTTCAACTACACGATCAAAAATAAATGATAGAGGGAGAGATTGTTTTATAATTACCTACAGCAGCTTAATTCGTTTTTCTTTCATTGCAGACATGGCAAGATATGAATAAAAAATGCGAAGGCGAAAAATGCCCAAATTAATAGGCATAGGAACATGACGGAAGGATGCCCAGTGTGCTCTAAAACTCTATCAGTAATACAGAAACTGAGATTTTGGATTTGCTCAGCCCCATTCAAATGGATAGGATAGGAGTTAAAGAAACCCCAATTAATTAACTTTTCGTTTAGTGATGATGCAGATGGAGTAAGTACTTATTTTTTATTTCACTCGCAAGTGATTTTGTTAGGGCAAAACTTGACTTCAATGAATTCCTGTTCTTATTAGAAAAAACTAGTTTTCTAGCAAGATCGGGCTCTTCTTGGAATCAGGACATTACTGTAATAATGACATTATAATATACTAATTTTTGTTCATGTCTTTTAAGAACTTGTCTAAGAATGAAAGTAATGTTCCAGCTGAGATAGCTGAAAGGGCTAGGGAAGAGGTAAAAAACAGATTTTTTCTTGAATCATTTGTAATACCTAAAATATCACTTGTTTCAGGTTTTCGTGTTACCTAAAATAGACCAGGATGCTGCTAATGTAACTTCTAATAAGCCTGCTGAGCAAAATAATGAGGTAATATAGTCAACTCAATAGAGAACGTGATAGCCCTCCAATATATTACTGCCAACATTTGATTCAAAAAAGAAAAAATCTCTTTTTTCTCAAATTCCTGCACAAGAAATACGTACAGACACAATTAATCACTTGCCAGAATATCATGATGATCGTCAACGTTACAAATTTTCGAAATTTAAGAGAAATCACAAATATCTTGTTAAAAATGTGATATTCGACTTTGATTGGATAAAGAGACTGTTCGAAATTTTCAAATGGAATAAAAAGTTTTGTTAACTGCCAATGCTCTTTTAGTTCTACATCCCATGCAAAATACCAAAATTAATGTTTACACACATCAATTTTTTTATTGCAAATAATTAAAATATATTTTGTTGAGATTTTTTCCGAAGTGTTATTTCTGTTTGCTATAAAAAAAATTACAAGATCCAAATAGTTATTTGTATGCCTAGGCCGCGAAATACTTTTTAACCAACCGAAAGAATGGTTATCGCCGAAGCCGCTTGCGGCCGAAGCAAGATAATCTTGAGGTCTTTAAAAAGTTTCGCGACCATGGCATACACTCTATTTTTCGTGCAATCTTTGAAATAATTAAACTAGATAATTGTGAATAAATATATTATTGCTTTAAAACCAACAGCAGTTCAATTTATTTACCAATGTCACCGTTGTTATGAAAATGATATGTTCTTGACAAAACGCAAAATGTCTGATACTGATAGCGATATTTCAGTACCTTCCTCTCCCCCTGAACTCAAAAGCGTTGTAAATTCGGCGCTTTCCCTTTTAATACCTACCTGAAAAATCTAAACGGCAGTACGAAAAATGTTACGGCGAGTTTAAATATTGGTGTGACAAACAGAATGTTAAGACGATGTCTGAAAACATTTTACTGGCATATTTAACGCAGAAATCAAATGTAAGAAGTTCAACTTTATGGAGCATTTATTCCATGCTGAACATGATGGACAATATCGGCATCAAACAGTTTCCAAAATCAGTACCATTTCTGAAAAGAAAAGCAGTAGGTTGGGTATCGAGCAAAAAAGTCTAAAGTTTTTACGCGTGTGCAAATTGATACATTTCTGAAAGAAGCTAGTGATGAAATAGTTATTTATGATATGAGTGTTAAAAGTGAGGTTTTATTTTGTGAGTGAAAACGTTTGTGAAATGAGCGGAGCGAATTGAACAATTTCACGAACAAAATAAAATCACTTTTAACACAAATACCATACAATGTTTTTTGTACAACTTCCCTATTTTGATAATGAAACGAGCGAATTTGCAATGACAATAAATTCAAAATGCATTTTAGTATTCAAATAATCAAAAGATTGTTGTGAATGGCAGACGTTGCCAACGTTATGATTACTAACAAATGAGAAAAGACGCTGTCATTTGAATTTCATTCCTGTCCAGTTTTCGTCACAGGGCATTAATGTTAGTAATTGTTCTAGTTTTACGATTAATATTAATGTTCATAAGTAATGATTGTTAAATATTGATAATAAAAATTTGCAATTGCTGAATTTTTCTCATCTGATTTCATCATAAGAAAATGGAGTGCTAAAAATATTTTTAACACTAGTGTTAAAAGTATTTTTAACACGCTGCTATGTAAACAATCGTTTTTAACATTGTTTGCTATCATTAAAAGTGTCACTTTTAATGACAGTTGTACAAAAAATACTTATTGTTGATGGTGAGTGTTAGATGTTATTTACAATTGTTTTATTTAGTGTACTGATTTTTGTAGGTAGTTTTGATAATGGGAATATCTGGTGCCTTGTGACGGGATGCGTTAATGAAAATGGCTATTGAAGATATTCAGGAAGAGAGAAATGTATTAATAGTAAACGATCCGGATTCCACCGAATAATAATGAACAAGAAGGGTCACTAGGCTTTTTTCTTTAATGTGGTGTAGATAAAGGCTGGCCGGCGTCAATAAATTATCTGTTAGAGAGCACGTCTTAGTGTACGAATACGAGGTTTCCTCGTAAAAATTGTCACATGCACAATAAAAAGTAGATTGTACAAGGTCTTGTCAACGTATATTTGAATGAATGTTATTAAAATTAGTTAACAGAGTTAATATTAAGGGATATGGACAATAATACACCTAAATATCAACTGAATATTCAATACAAACATTTTTAATAAAAAAAAGATCTCTACTCAACAAAAATGTTACTAATAAAAAATAAATGAATACATGAGTAGAAAATAATTAATATCAAATATATAAATAAAAATAAGCAAAACGTATATACCTAGGTACATAAATTATTTTCAACAATATTCGTGGAGAATCATACATTTTGCAATATTTTCAATTTTATGTTCAGTTTTGAAGGTTGCTTACTTCGAATTTGATTTTTAATGTCTCGGTTTGTAAATTTTACCGCAAAATATAATCTGACTGTGGTGTGAAAAGACAAAAAATAATTAGATGGGAACAGCGGACAAGGATGTGTGAAACGTATTGTTTTTAACAAATTTTTTAGTTTTGCTTCGATAGATCTATACGGAACCAAATATTGAAATTTTTGATGAATATTTCCTCCAATTTTTTGTTATATTCAACCACATTTAGGAGAGGTAAATTTAAGCCGCTCGATTCTTTTGAATTAGAATACAACTTATACAGATACAGACTTAGCTTCAATAAAAATAGTTTCTTGCTTTTAGGAAGAATTTTTTCAATTGTTTTCTCTACATGTGTCACACGAGTGCTGTAGCAAACATTTTTTCAACATATAGCCGGTAATATAGATCAGAGCGTTACCATCGGTGCTAGAAAGTGTTCTTCGGGGAAATCAATTTTCTGGCATGTCTCTATTACGTCACTCCCTTCATGTATGCATCTCAACGTAAATAATTTTTTAAAGGCTCTACATAACTATATCGGCGTGGGATTCTACAGTTACCTCCACAATTTCTAATCTGTCCGAAAAAATTCTTTAAACAATCTTGGTTTAGGTTTCGTGTCATTGGAAAAGAATAGTTTCTTGATTTCAAGATATCCCACAAAACTTTAATAGAACTAATCGTTTATTTTAAGACGTATATATATATATTTCCAAGCTTTCGTAAATATTTATTTACATCTTCAGGGAACTACAAAGTAAGAAAAGACATAATTTACAAAACAGTTCGCTACACAGTTTTATAACTTACGCTAATCGAGAATGTATCCTTGATGTTATAATCGGGATAAGCATTAAGCAAATCATTTCAAGAAAAAACAATCCAAATGGCTTTAAGAGCCCTAGTTATAGTCACATAACAGTCACATTGTAAAATAATTAAAAAGTAAAAATATAAAAATTCATTTTAAAACAAAGTGAAGAATCCACACAAACACGTGGAATTCGACTAATTATCGAAAATAGGTTAGGAATAGATCTTCTTTTATACGAGATACAGTAAAAAGAAGAAGAAGTAATGACTTTATCAAAAATAATTGAAAATATATCAGAATACGGGGGAGGTACCAAAGTTTATTAAAAAATATTGTAATAATTTCCTCTTACTTCCTTACTTACCTAGAGGATTCAAATCCTGTTTTCATTTGTTATCAACCGTAAACTATTAACTAAAGGACCGATATTTGAAACATCCGTGTTGTAAATTTGATAGACAGATAGGTAAATTGTGAAGGTGAATTCAAAAAGACCCCTGGAATTTTCCGTAACCTCCATCTGAGGCTATCTGGAACTTTTGACGCTTAGGGTCAAGGGTCCGTGGAGCAAACCACGTGGAAAATCTGGCGACCGAGCATTCCGTCGAAAGATTTTGAGTCAAGGGTGTCCTTAGTGACGTGTTCGTGTGGCTGGAGCCACGTGTAGGAAGAAAACGCGTTACAATATATCAACAGAATTTGGAAATAACTTGAAAAAGTATTATAACAGACGCCAACAAGAAAAAGAAAAACCGGAAGCTATTTGCTAATATAATAAATCAATGGGAGGTATAGACAAAAAGGACCAGATGATGTCATACTAGAGAGATTTTAAGCCACTTATTTGATCATCGTTATACGTTATCGG